>JAQBSW010001826.1:77500-120180 GCA_029291075.1 Eudiplozoon nipponicum
GGTCGAAATGCGTCAGTGCTTGAGACTGGCGGTAGGTTTACTGTATCGCTCAACTGTTCAAATACAATAAGGAGGGTGGCTATATCATATTGGAAATCTTGATTTAAACAGACAATACAATTAAACGATAATTGATTTAAATAGTTGTTCTCACCAATCAATTATTGTCTAGTTTTGCTTGGTTGTTTCCTAATTACTGGGCTTACAGTTTCAAAATATGAATTTCGTGAAAGCGAAGCTCAACATCAGACTAGCTCTCACACAATCACTACAATAGAAAATCGTGAACACTAAAGCTAATGAAATGTATCTGAAATGTTGCATATATATATATATATATAAATATATATATATATATATATATATATATATATATATATATATATATATATATATTAATAACCGTAAAATAAGCGTTGTCTAAAGTAGCAAAGGAATTTCATCCAGCAGCCCTGTTTCTGTCTTTGTTGGATCACATCAAGCACTGTCAAGAACTTTTCGCGGACGGGCCTCAAAGTTGGTCACATTTGCAACAGAGTCCACGACTCTTGCGTGTGCGCAACTCCGGCCGGATTTTGAAAGCAATTGTCTTTTTACACTACATTATTAGCTTTCAAAAAATTTTCAACTAGCCCCATTTAAACTCTCATTACGTATCAAACATCGTACCACTCAGAGATACGATTTTAAATTGAAAAGATTTAGCATCAATTTTGTTATATAGTTCTTTCGGAATAAAATAACTATTGCTTAAGTTGGCAAAGTCAAATAATCTAGTAAACGGGTTCCCTATTTATTAGAAACTCGTCAATTACTGCCTAAAATTTGCTGCAGTCGGGGGTTGAACAACACACAAAAACTTTTTCTAAGTGTTGGATTCTATCCACTGCGCTACATCTGCCACCTTCTGCAAAAAAATTTTCTATTATGCTCTAAATGATGGATTTGGTTGCATTTCCTTTATTTGGAGTATATTTCGTATCTCTTTTTACTTAAATATCTAACTAGTCGCTCTCTAACTTTCGTTATACAACAAGTACATTGCCATCTGGAGACGTCGCAGCATTCTGATTAGGTAAATATACTTTTCGGTGTACAATAACAATTGCCTTAGGTCGTAAAGTTGTCCAGTAGAACATAGTCGTATTCATTACGAACTCGTCAAGTACGATAAAATATATACCTCGTACGCGGAACGAACTTGAGCACATTTGGTTCGACATTGGTTTTATATCAATTACCCCAACCATGCCGCTTACAAAACGCAATTACAAATCATATGCTTACCTATGTATTTGGTTAGTCTTCGTTCACGTGGAGTATGTATGGCATCTCTTTCGACAAAATGCTCCTTTAGACACACCCGTTCCGAAATTTTCGAACGGAGGATGTTACATTGAAATGAAGATTACTGGCAGAATATTGAGTATATATATATTTTTTCATAGTACCTTCTCTATGTGCAAGAGGCAAAAGAAATTTTATCAGATGCATATGCAAAGGGACCTATGAATTCTATTAAGGTTCGCATTTTAAAAGATTATATATATATATATATATATATATATATCAGCAGAATCTGATTATGACAAAAGGTAGTAACAACAATTCATTCAATACAATTTTACAATAATTGATTGCGCGGGTTGTGGTAACAATTCTTTAAATCAAGTTTGCGAGCTTGAAGTAAACACCAATCCCATTGTATTTAACCAGTCGTCGAACAACATAACAAAACTACCGCCAGCCGCAACACACTGACGCGTTTCGACCTTCCATGATCATCATCAGAGTACGACGGCAAACTGACTATCGAGGATCAAACCGCATTGAATATATATGGAAATCAATGTTAGATATGCGGCGGTAGTTTTGTTATGTTGTTCGATGACTGGCTAAATACAATGGGATTGGTGTTTACTTCAAGCTCGCAAACTTGATTTAAAGAATTGTTACCACCACCCGCGCAATCAATTATTGTAAAATTGTATTGCCTATATATGTTTATGTGGCGAAAGCTGCAAACAGTTAATGTTCGTGACTGCATAGAAATTGTGCAGCCGACATTTCCAGTCAAGTTCAATGTATGCGAGACTGCTAGAGGTGAGAGCCGCATATCTAAATTTGATTTCCATATATATTCAATGCGGTTTGATCCTCGATAGTCAGTTTGCCGTCGTACTCTGATGATGATCATGGAAGGTCGAAACGCGTCAGTGCGTTGCGGCTGGCGGAAGTTTTGTTATGTTATTCGATGACTGGTTAAATACAATGGGATTGGTGTTTACTTCAAGCTCGCAAACTTGATTTAAAGAATTCATTCAGTAGACGGCTTTTGTATTTAACGCCTTGATATTTTAAGCGACGCGTCGTTCATAAAGACTATTATATATTTATATATATATATATATATATATATATATATATATATATATATATATATATATATATATATATATATATATATATATAATTATATATATATAACCAAAGTAATGTCCTGAATCTTCAATTCAGTATCACTTCAACAGGTGATTCGTTGTGTTCCTTAATGACAGTTTGTTAGTAGTGTGTTGCAACTATATGTCACAAGAGATACCACTTAATTTCCAGCAGAAGGCAATGATTACCGAAAACCTAAACTGGTATATATTCAAATATGCGTTGCAGTATGCGCCAAGAGTGGTGCAGTGGATAAAGTCACAGATACTGAAGCAAGTGTACCCCCTATCGAGCTTGCCAGCAGCAAATTCTGCATATTGTTTGAAGAAATTCCAATGATGAAACGATTGGTGTTATTAAAGAATTCCCTATCCAACTTTAAGTAAAGCCTAATTTACACTTAGAAATATATATATATATATATATATATATATATATAAATTATTCGATAAATCTACAATCTAATGTCACTTATCAGGTGGAAATGTGTCTGTTCTGTAATGACTATTTTGGGATGGCTAGTCAGAACATGAAGTCAAAAGTGACGCCACCTAGTCTCTACGTGAAGAAAAGGCTAATATAAAACTTAAATTGGTATATAACTAAGAATTTCTTGAAGTATGCGGCGGTGGTAACCAGCTGTTTGGGTTCCAGATACTGAAGCAATTTCGCCCTGTTTCGAGCCGTCATTGGCAAATTATACACAGTACTTCAAGGTGTCCCTCGAAGAAGGAAAGCGATCAACTGGATGAATTGCCTTTGCTACCCGATACAATGTTTAGCTTCTATTAACAATATGTATAACTATGTGTTTTGAATTGTACTATTATAGCTATGTTCATTTACAATTACATATGTTTATAATGTAAAAAACAAAGCTTTATTGGGCAAATGAATTCTGTTAAACTGACTAGGTTTTTGTTATCATAGTCGCATTGCTATGTGAGTTCAACGTCTCAGTAAAGAAATAGCTGTGCATTAGGATTTAATACTGTATATTTAATATATTATTCGTGTTAAGTTTTCGAGTTCGTTTAATAAACGCGTTGAAGGAAGGTTCTCATACGAGCAGTAGAATTCGAATCATGGTCACAGTTCCGAAAATACATATTTCCGAACCAAGCTCGACGTCTACAATATCATTTAAATTTGTGTCAAATGGTAAGTTCTAATCAAAGTAGCCTTATTATGCTAAACCGACGCTGATAGAAGACGCTCACTAAATTATGTTGCATTATAATGAAACTGCTCAGAGCAGTGGTACACCTACGATAATGCAACTCTAAATAAGAAGCTAATTTAGTGGCCTAACAGAGAACCACTGCTTAAAAGCAGATTGGGTGGTGTGGAGTAAGTGGCAATGCGACATAATTTTTAAACTAAACGCATAAAAACAGCTGTGTTATAAGCTAAAAATTAATCGTAGCTTATCTTTAATCCAGGTGTTGCCTATGAAAAAAAATTTCTCACAATATACCTTGCTTATATATATGACTCGCAGCATGCCTGGTTGATAAATGTTTAACAATGCATCTCGAGGATAATCCGCTTGGCATTAGGATGCCGCAAGAAAGAACAGTGTCAATGAGCAAATTGGTAATTTTTGTTCTTCGCGTCGTAAAATACTGAATCTGAAATAGATGCTGTCGTCGTCGTAAGTAGATTTTTGGCGTCGTGACACGCAATAGAATAAGAAATTTCGGCAAGGAGCAGATAAGCCATCTAGATTCAGCTAATAGCTGTGGTATCACTCAAACGTATGACCAGGAAGATGTACAATTCAGGATATTGTAGCGATGATTAAATGAATAACCAGGAGCGTGTATGGCTCTTGAGCAGACTAACCAAAAGCACAGGGATGAATTCTACATAAGATCGATTAAATCCACATTGTGAGCTTAAGCTGCGCGTAGAGCGTAGCATATAATTTGTTCGGTGATTCTTGTTAAGGCCTAATATCGCGCAAGGCAATGAATCATGGACAGTAGCGATCTGGCTTCTTCATGACATCGGATTCGGGTGTAAAATGTTGAGCTAACCTGTCGTCGGTAGGGTAGCTCAGTGGTTAGAACACCAGATTCCCAAGCAGACGTGCCCAGCTTCAAGTTCTGTTCGCGGGAAAATCTGTAATGTACGTGAAGAGTTCTCAATTAGAACGGAACGTGCCTATCGGAGGAATTGCCTTTTGAACATTAAACGATGCTTAGTTTATCCTGACGAATGTATGTATGTAATTCGACTAGTGGTTATATCATGATTGGAACCTAGAGTTAAATAATTGGTGCCCTACTGTTTACATAGTGTCCTTCAACCAAAACTTTTGCGCGCAGTGTAATTTGTACAAGAAATACACGGTTTTGGTTCTACACGTACTCATTGCTACAAATACAATTTAATCTGAAAGTTCTTCCCAAAATCAAGTGGTGTCTTTAACAATCGTTGGATAATAAACAAACTTTGATTGTGGCAATAACAATTTTTAAAGTCAGGTTTGCCAGCTTAAGATAAACACAAATTCAATTGCATGTAGCGATGCGTAAAAGGTGGGAAGACTACGGCCATTCACATCTATCGATGTAGTTCGACTTTCCATGATCATCATCAGGGCACACAATATTTCTTTGAGATTGATATTAAAGTTAAACTATCAATCGAATGTTCTATTTCTCCTTTTAATAATGAAAATGCGAAATTCTTAGTAGATTGAGGCGTAGCTAGACTATACCGGCAGGCTTATTCAACACAAGTAAAAGATCATATTTTACTGATTTTTTCATGACTGAGTTACAAGGTTCTTCTTTAAGAAAAACAATGGAATAACAAATCTAGTTGCTTTTTTGTACTATGAAACAACAATGGAGATGCAAATAAACACAATTCATCCATTTAAATTTGCATCCATATTCAAAATGGTGTGATACAGTGATTCCTTAAAAGAGATGATGTTTCGGATTGTATTTTCCGAGCACATTATCATAATTGGCAACATCTTCACTCACACAGATAAACGCGGGATAACAAGCAGAAAAGTGGAATCTATGAAGAGCTTCGATATGAATATCAATGCAGATTTAAACAAAGAAGCTGTGGTGAAGAGCTCCAATAAACGGACATAGACTGCTCTGGCGATGAAATCAATTATTTAAATCAAGGCAGAAGTCATAATATAAATATCATGCGCATTATAAAACTATCATTGTTTGACATAGAAACAGCAAGTCATCTGTTAGCCCAATTCCGTCAGTTTATGAAATTATTCACGTACTGTCCTGAATTTGCCGCAAACCGGGCTCGAATCTTGGCAGGTTTGCTTCGGCGTCTGATGCTGCAACCACTGAACCACACTAACGGAAGGCATTTGCAGCCTGTTTTTGAGTGTTTTTATGACTTTCCATCTTACAAACGCACACACACACACACACACAAATATATATATATGCATATATATATATATATATATATATACATATATATATATATATATATATATGTCTGTGTGTGCACCACAGTCCACGGTAATTTCTGGCCAGTACATGATGAGTTCCAAATAAGGACGAAACCGGTCTACTGGATGAATTGCCTTTTCTACACTATGCAATTCTTAGTTTATACCGACACATGTAAGCAATTAATGGGTTAGGTGTTTATATCAAGTTCACCACCTCGATTATAGTATTTGTTATCATCGTTTAATTTGAGAGAAGCTGATTATAAACCCATGAAATTCGCACTTGTGTTTATGCGCATGCCTCAGCATATGCGATTACGGCTTCTTATTTGTTGTCGTGTAATGAATGCATTAAAGTCAACTTAATTCCCGTTCCAACGAGTATTTAAAGTTAACTTCAAATAAATAATTTCTTATCGGAATTGTTTTATACATTCGCCAGACAATGTTAAGAAATTTTTCTTCAATTATCACGATGAGCACGGTTTTACAATGAATGTAATTGCAATTGGTATTTGAAATTAATAGACGTACAATAACAAAAATTGTTGAATTTGTTGCGACTGAGTTATAATACCTGGTAAAACAGAGAAATGTCAGACGTGTTGCGAACAAACAATATAGGCCAGTAAAAGCACTGGCAGCAAGATTGTATGCTTTCCTATTGACGCAAAAATTTGGCATCCCTTTGAAACTTACTTCCAATGATTTTGAAATTATGCTATATAAAGTGCCAAATATTACAATTACACAAAGAATGATAGCACGGGTGGTGGAAAAGTTTCTGTAAATCAAGTTTGCGAGCCTGAAGTAAACACTAATCCCATTTTATTGAACCAGTCATCAAGCTATGTAGCAAAACTAACACCAGTCGCACGCACTGACGTGTTTCGACCCTCCATGATCATCATCAGAGTACGACGGAAAACTGACAAGCGAGGATCAAACCGCATTGCATATACATGGAAAGCAAAATTAGATATGCGGCTCTCACCTCTAGCAGTCTCGCATACATTGTACGTGACTGGAAATGTCGGTTGCACAATTTATATGCAGTCACAAACATTAACTGTTTGCAGCTTTTGCAACATATATAATTAAACAATCAATTATTGCGCGGGTGGTGTTAACAATGATTTAAATCAAGTTTTCAAGATTTAAGACAACACCAATCTCATTTTATTTAACCAGACGCCGAACATCATAGCACGCACTGACGAATTTTAACTCCTATATATATATATATATATATATATATATATATATATATATATATATATATATATATATATATATATATGAATTACGGTTTGATCCTCGCTAATCCGTTTTCCATCGTACTCTGATGACGATCATGTCAGGTCGTAACGCGTCAGTGCGTGCGACTGGTGGTATATTTGTTATGCTGTTCGACGACTAATTATATACAATAGGATTGTTTTTTACCATTTGAATTGAGTTCTAGCGAGATCACATTTTTACAAATAACGTTGTATAGACGTGCTTTATAATGAAGAATTCTTTAAATATACAAGAATTTCTTTTTGGTACTGATTGCGGATAATTGTAAGAAAAAAATCTAATTTAATATTATTAAGCAATTATTGATGGTGCTGGTGGTAACAATTAGGATTAAATCTTATGCTATGAGCTTGATATTATCATCAATCCAACTGTATATACATTTGAGCTCTAAACATTGAACCCCCCCCCTTTCCGCGTAAAATTTTCTCTTCATAAATTTAGATTACCACTCACACAATCAATTATTGTTTATGTATTTCATTCTTCACTTCAATACCCCCCGAGACAGGTAGCGCGGTGTGTGTTCTATATTGACAGACTGAAAGTGGGCAAATTGGAACTTCAAATGTAAATATTTGCCAAATAGGCTCCATCTGATTAAGAGGTTAATCAACACCATAAAATAGTATATAAACAGAAAATTGTGTGCAATGTGTGGCAATGTGGCACAGTGGGCACAATCAAATACGCGTAGGTTCGATGCCAGTCCGCAATAAAATTTGGGCGGAACTGGTCAATTTTGCAATAATGACGAAGTCAGTCTACTGGATGAATTGCCCTTGCTACCTGCATATACAACGCGCAGTCTATAGTGACAAATGCATATATAATAATAGTTTTGGTCATTCGATGAAGCACGTAACCTTCATTTAGTTAACCGAATTTAATCATCCTCTGCCTATTTTAAAAGTAACTGAAGCAAACAAGATATTTCCGTTGGAAAGAGATCCAGAAGAAAAAAGACTAATTTCGTTTTTTCTTAATCTTTAACCATAGATTGTATTTTTGTCATAGTTACTTAGGTCCGTGATGATGATTCCATCGTTGCTTGATATGATATTGTCGTCCAGATAAATTTTAATCGAGAATATTTCAGTCATAAAGGTATGCATTTCTAAAGTAAACACTTGCACTATAAACTCCTGGGAAGTCTGTGAACCCATATCACAACTTGTGCCAATGTTTTTTAATATAGCATAAGTGGAAATGTTAAGAATTTCGTGAGGATTGATCCCATAGTAAGTCAAATTTAAATAACATAGTTTAACATAAAATTGTTTCATGATTTAACAATAATTGATTGCGCGGGTGGTGGTAAGAATTCTTATTAATCAAGTTTGCGAGCTTGAAGTAAACACCAATCCAATTGTATTTAACCAGGCGTCGAACAACATACCAAAACTACCGCCATTCGCAACGCACTGACGCGTTTCGACCTTCCATGATCATCATCAGAGTACGATGGCTAACTGACTATCGAGGATCAAACCGCATTGAATTTATATGGAAATCAAAACCTCAGGTTGGTTTGCAACTTGAAGGTATTTGTGCGGTGATATAATGATGGGTTGGCTAATCAAACCGAAATTGTTGTCGATTATATTAGTTTTGATCCCAATTACTTTGTTATACATTTGTGAATGAATTCTATTGTACATATTCTAAGATTTCCGCGCTTTTCTCTTTGAAACTGCAGTAAAATAATTAATAATAAAACGAAAAAAATTATTTTTCTCATTTTTAAATAAAGATGGCAATACAAAGGAGCCTTGTAATAATGGTTTTACAATTAATATTATTATTACGATTGTTTATATAATTCTTATTTTTAATATTAGAAAAATCCCCTTGAGGTCTTTAAATGAGAAAATGGTTTAGTTTACGGTTCACTAACAGCGAAATCTAATAATAAAAGGAAAGCCGATCTCGTCTTACTGTAGATGAGAATCAAATGCTACAATTTTGACATTGTAAATATAAAACGTGGGAAATATGGATAAATTTAATTTTTATGGTGATACAACAGACAATAAATAGATGTATATCATGTGCTCTTGATAGATATTTTAGTTAATAAGCTGTGTGTGAATTATACGCTATTCTTAATTCTATTGCAATTGCACGTAATATTGGTGTTTTAAAATGGATAAATTTTTCTAAATTTGTTAAACGTGTATTGTCTAAATGTTGAGAACTAAAAGGATAAACAATCAGAGAATGCTTACAATGCTTCCTAAAAGTTTTCAGACAACACGGAGTTAATATAATTGATAAATATTTTAAATATCTGTTTATAATTTTTTCCGTTAATTGAATGGCAAATAGATTTTCATCTTATGAAATGAAAACAAAATTGTCTACATCTTCGACATCATATTAAATACGGTAAATTCGATGTACAATTTCTGTCAGACAGAACAGATATTTATTAATATGAGCACTTCTCAAATTTGCAATGATTGAACTAAACACTGAGGCGTGTATACTAAAATAAGATACTTGATGTGGCTTGAAACCACACGGACAATGTAGCAAAACATATGATGTAACAAATTTGACAATAAAAATTTTTTTGGAAACAGCTGGGAATAGAACCCGGGATCATTTTGTTCATAGTCTCACAACACATCAAAACAACAAAAGCTTGTGTACAACTGGAAATTGTATACAATGTGCTGCCTATCCTGTACCGAATGGCCTAGTTTCTAATTTGAGTCCCAGAAATTTTAAAAACTGTTTTTGAGTACCGTATTAAAATTGATATATTATCAAATGTAACATTTTTACTGACAATATATATATATATATATATATATATATATATATATATATATAATTATAAACTAAACAATTTACACGTTCACAAAGGCAGTTCATCATGTAGACCAGTTTCGACCTTGCAGGGAACTTGTCAATTAATTGACAAAAATTGTCGCGATTGGGGCTTGAACAGGGCACTTTTGCTTCCGAGATTAGCACACATATAAGCGTACCACCCTGCCACTCACTACAATAAATTATGATAAAATAATAATTTATGGTTCATGTGAGTCTATTATTCATATAAAATTTATTTGTAATATCTTAATAACCGAAGTTCTATAAAGTCATGCCTATTTGACATTATAGAATAGACACCATGCCATCTGTTTAAGCTAGACTTAGCTGGACTATAATAGTGGTATTTGGTAGCATTTATTTTCCGTATAAATTAAATAATAGAAAAACAGCGAAGGCTATTCATCAAATAGACTGATTTTACTTATATATAGTTTATAACGATAACTGATATAATCAAAATTCAGCCATTTTCCAGCAATTGAATGTATATATATATATATATATATATATATATATATATATATATATATATATATATATATATATATATATATATATATACATAATTGCTGGACAAAGGCTGAATTTTGATTATATACAATGTGATCATTAGTAATAAAATGTTAATTGTTCATTCGGAAGAGAAACTCTCTTTAAATAGATGAGATAAAATTTATTTTTATATATTCTTGCTAAGATCTTGAAAATTTCATTTAGTTTAGGCTTTACCACACAAAACTCGAATTACATGTTGAACAAACATGGTTTCCAAATGAATGTATGAAAGGTTGGTGAGTTGGAATAATATATTTCATATATTTTGAATGAAATGAGATTTGTGCTGGCGAGCTATTAAATGTGTCTGTTTATGTAACTTGTTTTCTAATTGTATGACATGTGGTCAATCGTTTAATTTCAGCTATTTTTCTATGTGATAACTATCACATTTAATCAATGTTGCGTTCTTGATATAAGCACCTGACCCTTTATGTACATACATTTGTCAGTATAAACTAAGAATTGTGTAGTGTAGAAAAGGCAATTCATCCAGTAGACCGGTTTCGTCCTTATTGAGAACTCACCTCGTACTTTCTAGAATTTGCCGCGGACAGGGCTCGAATTTGGGCATGTTTGCTTCAGAATCTGACGGTCTAACCACTGAGCAAACCTGCTGCACAAAAAGCAATTCATCCATTACACCGATTTCGTACTTATTGAGAACTCATCACGTACTGTCCAGAATTCAACACGGACAGTTTGGCTCAGTGGTTAGAACTACAGATTCCAAATAAGTAGTGTCCAGGTTCAAACTCCGTCCACAACAAATTCTGGATAGTATGAAACGGGTCTAGTGGATTAATTTCCATTTCTACACTACACAATAATTAGTTTATACTGAATAATGTATGTACGTGATTATTTGGTCATACTGAAAAATATATGTGCATGGTTGGTCATTCATTCAATTGTAAAACCATGTGTAACCAACATATAATTCGAGTGTTTCTGTGGTTAAGCTTAAGCTAAATTAAAATGTCCAGATCTTTACAAGAATATTTAGAAAAAAATTGACCTTCATCTATTCAATGTGTGCTTGTTCTTCCTACCTATCATTTAATGATATATATACACACACACACATATATATATATATTATATATATATATATATATATATAAACTACTAATTGTAGGAAATTTCAATTAGTATTATGCTCGACCTGTTGTGCCTACATGGAAGATTGAGAAAATGCTACAATTCAATCTCCCAAAGAACTTTAAAAAGTCATTGCACTTTTATATTTTATATTTATAGTGACGGGAAGCTAAGTAGCCTAACTAATAATGCTTTGAAAATATTTTATATAAATTTCGTTAAACTTGGTATCGATTCAGCCTATTACGTTTTGCAATACTAAAAAAATGAAAAATATATTGCGTATTTTAAAGTTTCGTGTGCTTTTGACGATAAAAAAAGAGAATAAGTGTAACCGCGATCAAAATACCAATCAAAATCTCTGACTTGAAATCGGCCAAATTATTATTGGTTAGAGAAGACATCATCGCTATATAACTCTGTGTATTCGCATTGGCCTCATTTTTCCTGAGCAATTGGTGATTGGCTGTTAGCAATGCATCATATACGGATGTTCTTTAATTCTCTTTGAAGTAGGCATTGGTCTTATTGAGTGACTTGCCGATATCGAATATAATGAAAAATTAGAGAAGCCACTCTATATTCGCCTTTCCAGTTAATATAGCAATAAATCAAACGTCTTCAAGTTGCGCCTGCTATCGATCTTACTTTATGTATGTGAGACATGCGCGACGAACAACCATAGCCACCAATACATGGACAGATATTAAAATCGATGCATTTGCTTAAATTTGTCATAGGTTACGTGCAATCGAGCGCCTGGTTACCCCAGCTATGAGGAATAATTACTAGAAGACCTATTTTACCGGATTGCTTTTTGGTCTACTATTGCCATCCAACCTAGTTTATGAGAGCAAACTGCAAAGATTGAGGTGCTGCCTTAGAAGTATCTCGTCGAATAACTCCAGTTCATGGCTGGAACAGAGGATGAGTTAGATTCAAAAGCTGGTGGTAAAAACTTGTTGTTCGTAATATCGATTATTATCGCACCATTCTGTCTTAATCTTGACAAGAGACAATGCAAAGAAGGCAAATTTGAGGCAATCTAGTGACAAATAGAGTCCTTTTGAAGGACCTGGTTCATTTGACCTCACTGGCGTAGGCTCTTTGGAAGTTAATGTACTTGATACATTGGCCTCTAGAATTATGGTTTAAAAGATGAAAATTTTACAAATGCCTATAATTTTCTGCTCAGAATGTTATTCCCATGCTCGCACTTTTTAGCATTTTTGCGTTAAGCCGCAGGATCGATGTGCCTCTAATTTTAAAATTAGCTTAAGCTACGATATATCGCTATATACAGTTATTTATCTACATTATACAGGTAAAAAGTAAAACGTAAAAATGGTGAAATTATGTACATAATAAATACAATCTGAACCCTGATTATTGCACATAGTTACATGTTTACACACGGATAATTTCCCTACTTGCAATTAGATAAGATAGCCTGTTTTCTATTCCATGCTATGGAATGCAATGCTAATAGCCATGCTGAGCATGTGGACAATTCCTCGTCCAAAAAAGACAAAAAAACAATTAAAAAATACCTCGAAATATGATATTTAAAGACCCAATCTGTGATCTTAAAATGTAGCTTCCGGTTCATTAAATTATTCACAGCATTAAAACAGAGCAAGCCAATTAATTAATTTATTGGTTAAATAATGATGGAGGTCTGTTTTGAAAAACTGGTGAGGACGGATCAATTTACGAAGGCGGCCGACAACAACAGCCGAAATATTTTGGATAAAGAAAACAACTGGAATCAGTACTGCGTTAGTCAAAACGCAGATCAGGTAATCATGATAGAGGTTGTCAACAATTACATCACACGTATTAAGGCTTGTAAAATTGCATCGGTCTTCATCAACCTATCACAATAAAGATTGGCTTGGAATATATTTCAACAATTAAACTCTGGGCTACACACACAAACACACACACACATGCATATATATATATACATATATATATACATATATATATATACATATATATATATATATATATATATATATATTAGCATAATCAGTTTAGTGTAATTGGAAAAAGCACAAAACTCATTCTAATAGCCAATAGCACGTCATAGCAACTCGTAAGTCGCATGTATTGACGCGTTTCGACCTTGCATGATGATCACTAAATCACGACGGCAAGTTGACTAATGCAGATTTAACCGTCTAGCATATAAAATTGTTTGACAATAAAAATAAATATTACATTAGATCAATAATTAAATTTCTTAAGTAGATTGGTTTTGTCCTTATTTGGCTCGTCTCAAAAACTTGACAGTATTATCGTCAGAGCCTAGCATCTCATACACTGCGCAACCCAAACCACGAACTACATGCAATTTGCTGTCATATATCGTTATTTGGTTTTCGTCAGTCTTTTCCACAGAAGAAGCATAATAGGCAACGCTTTCGACATAAAGTCCCAACTGGCCTCCATCCAGTTGTCATCCTCGAATTGCCATTATGGCACCTGGAGAATTGAAAATAAATTAAATTATAACAAAGGTGTTTGAATATTTTTGTACTGTCAGTTGTAACTCCAAGTCGAATGTGATGCCAAATAGGCGCTATATAATGAAAGATGTATCAAAAAATTGTAGGAAATTAGGGGCTCATTGTGTGAAGTGTAATGTACGAGTGGCAAGATTCTAGAGAAAATGCGTCATAGTAGGAGCCAAAATTAAGGCCGTTTTAGCAAGTACTCGATGCGTGACCAGTAGAGAATAATCCGGTCAAATTAAGGATTTACATTTTCTATATTATGCTAGTTTATGCTGACAACTTATATGACAATATCATGTTTCTTCATTCTAATTAAATATAACTTTCAAGATGTCATAGCGTCTGTTCTACAAGGAGAGATTTGGAGAGGCCGGCTGAAATCTTAAGTCAACATCAATGCCAAATACGCAATTTATAAACGAAAGGCTGACAAAAAGCATAAGTTGGTACACAACCAAAATTGTACGTAGCACGATTCAAGTTCAAGTCGCGGAAATTCTGGCAGGTACTTGTCAAGTGCCCAATATAGAAAAAATAGATTTAAATAATGAATTTGGTTTGCGATATTATACCTTCTTTAATTCATACTGAAGACACATAATAAATTCGTGCTATTATGATTTAATTTTGTATATATATATATATATATATATATATATATATATATATATTATATATATATATATATATATATATATATATAATTTAATAACCGGAACTATAAGATAGACACTTGCAATGATATTTAAAATTAAACTGGTCCTTTATTATTTGCGGCCAGGTAAGGAAGTATATATCATTGTCAACGACCAATTAATGGGTTAGGATAATTTGTATAACGTGTCGCATTCAAATAGGTTTCCTTAAAACTATGACAAATTAAAAGATGTATTATTTTGTTTCTCAGTGCTGTCCTTTTCGTTTCGGATTTGACCGCATTTTTCTTGTGCGGGACAATTGTTAGCACTCATAGGTCGGCAAAATCTTGAACCTTTTATCTTTTCAGATGATGTAATTTTTGGCCTCAGTTGATGGGTTCTCACTTGTCCCTTCTCCTTTAAGCCTTCAATTAGCTGATTTTCTGAAAGCGCTTTAGGATCAAGATCCGCCATTGATCTTTACCTATATTTCGAGACGTTATTTCCAGTCTCATCTTCAGGGTTGACACAATACGCACAGGAGTAAAACACAACTTGTGGCAAATGTGGTATCCTCATTCAAGACAGATATATTTATATATATTTTATTTTAATTGTCTTCCTAATATCCGGTCTTATACCTAGTCTCTAATACTCAAATGTATACAAAAACTTATCCCTGTCCCCCTCTGCGCACACATCTACCTATAAACATGTGTATTTTAACTATAAGCACACCTAATGGATTGACATACACGCCTATCAATGATGTCTATATTTTAATTGCTGTACCGGACGCATAGAAAGATCAACAAATTTTGAATTCTATATTGCTGTAATCCTCACCTGCCCCCCAGTTCACCTAATTTCATCCAGCTTGCAATCGGTTATATACAGAGAGATTAAAAAACTATTGAAACTCTATAGAGTATTATTCTATCATTTTGACAAGACCGAATACGGAAGTTACACTAACTAAATCGTTTTTCCGCTCAGTACACATTTATACTCAGATCCTATATGAATTAGTTTCTGTATTAAAATATCGTATATATCTATATATATAGATAAACATATAAGCAACTATGTGGGTTACTCCCACATCTTTTATAAATATCTATATATCTAAATATAACTATACCTACGTGTATACACTATATATATATCAGCAATCTTTTATATTTTAATTTTATTTTTACTTATATATTTGTACCCACATCTTATAAAATATCCATTTATACATATGTCCACACGCTATCTATGTATATATATATAGATAAGCATATAAGCAACTATGTGGGTTCATCCCACATCTTTTATAAATATCTATATATTCATCATATATATATATATATATATATATATATATATACGTGTATATACCATATATATAATATGAATCTCATACAAGCAACACTGTGAGTCCCTCAACGAATAAATTATATCAGTAAAACACTTTTTATATATCTATTTTATTGTCTATCTATATACTTCTATATATATATATATATGTAGATATATGTATCTATAAGCAGTTGAAATAGGTTCTTTGAAATTCAACCACTTACAATTTATATGTATATATAAATATCAAAGCATATCTATCTTCCCGTCTACACCTCATATATATATGTATATATATATGTATATATATATATATATATATATATATATATATATATATATATATACATGTATTTATATGCATATGTATTATGCACATTTAGATAAAAATATAAGCAACTTTATGGGTTCTTTTCACATCTTATATAAATCGATAATATTCATCTATATATATATATATATAGTGTATACAACATATATAATCTGCATATCTAAATAAACATATAATAAACCATGTGAGTTCCTCCCACATCCTATTTAAATATTTACATATCCATCTATCAATAATTATATAAATCCACATATATATATATATTTAAGTCAACATATAAGTAACTATGTTAGTTCTCCGAGAAAGCCACCGATTCCTTACAATTATAGCCAAAATACCTCTTTCTTACTCCATCTAAATTGTTCCGTTTGCTATCTCAAATTCATAGTCGCGGTCTTTTAGTTGGATTTATTATTAACTCTGATTCCTCCAATCTACGTTTCCTTCCATTCGAGAAGGCCTTATTAAATATAGGACCTAATGATTGTTCTACAGATGTCACATACATGAAGTTTATTCCTCATTTTATTTCAGTTGATTTCCTAATAAACCTGGTTAATCTAGTTCGATTACATATTGCAATCCATTTACAGCTACCTCAGTTTATCTGATGACCTGTCTCTATTGGCTCTCATCTCTAGTAGCCTTGCATACATTGTATGTCACTGGAAATGTCGGCTGAACAATTTCTATGCAGTCACGAACATTAACTGTTTGTAGCTTTCGCCACACACATATATCGACAATACAATTAAACAACAAATTATTGTGCGATAACAGATCTTAAAATCAAACTTGCGAGCTCACCAAACCCATTGTATTTAACCAGTCGTTATACAGCATAACAAAACTACCGCCAGTTGCCACGCACTGACGCGTCTATATCAGTATGCAGTTTTATGTTCCCCTCTACATATCTTTATTGGACGCATGGTTTCACCTATATTCCTGAGTTTGCAATCTTTACAAGGTAGCTCATAATCCCCTGTGTTGAGCAATTCTATTTTTTCTCTTTGATTCGGTAGCGTATTGCCCATTTTATCTGATTGTCTTAACACTGTTCTTATATTATAAAGATTGCGAACTAAGGTATATAGGTGAAACCATGACTCCAATGAAGGTACGTAGAGGGGAACATAAAACTGCATGCGAATATGGACATAGTTCAGATCTAGCCAGGCACTTAAAAGAGATATGTCACCAGATAAACTGGATTGGCTATAAACCGATTGCACTATGTAACCGAAATAGATTAATCATGTTGATTAGGAAATAAATTGAAATAAATTAAGGAATGGACGTCATGAATATGACATCTGTAGAAAAATCATTAGGCCCCATATTTGATGAAGTCTTCTGGAATGGAAAGAAACGTAGATTGGAGGAATCCTAATTAATAATAAATCCAAATAAAAGACAGCAACTATGAATTTGAGATAGTAAACGGAATAATTTAGATGGAGTTAGAAAGAAGTGATTTGGCTATAATTGTAGTGAATCGTGTGCTTTCGGGGGAACTCACATAGTTACTCATATTTAAATACTTTTTGTTGCGGAGAGCTAATACATATGCAAGTATGTATTAGGTGTTGAGAACCTACAAACAAATTAGTTCAGTTGTGACCAGAAGGATAAAACAAAGACAGCATGAACGGGAAGTATAATCTCATGCACATACGTTTTGTGCTTACTGGCGACTCATCTATAGGAGCCGGTATTACGCCCTTTAACCACTATATATTTGGGTGAGGAATATGGGATAATAGGGCGATACAATCTCCTAGACGAATGTGTAAACCTATAGTAGTGAGGCTAACATCATATGAGGTCTTCCACGCTAACTCACTCTATATAATATATATACCGAGTCTGTAAAGGATACTAACACTATGGCTATTGTGTCAGTAACCGATACCAACATTATAGTACCAAAAAGGTACATGGTACTGACATGATGGATTTCAATATATGCTATAGTTTACCGAAATTAAGAATTACAACTATACCGTCCTAATATCCCACATTCCTCACCGAAATATATAGTGGATAAATGGCGTAATACCGGCTCCTACTGATGAGTCTCCAATAAGCACAAAACGTATGTGCATGAGATTATATCTTCCGTTCATGCTGTCATTAGTTTATCCTTCTGGTCACAACTGAACTAATTTGTCACTAGGTTCGCAACTCCTAATACAAACTTGCATAGTTACTTATATGTTTACTTATACACACACACGAACACACACGTGCATATATATATATATATATATATATATATATATATATAAATTTATTGATTGATGGAAATATAAATATTTAAAAAATATTTGGGAGGATCTCACATGGTTGCTTATATGTTAATATATACATATGATGGTAATGATGAATATTTTCGATTTATATAAGATGTGAGAGAAACTCACATGGTTGCTTATATGTTTATCCAAATATGCCTAGCAGATATGTGTATACTTGTATATATATCTTTTGCACATATATATTCATTGTATCGTTCCTATGTGCACATTGGAAGGGTACAATGAGTCTCATTAAAGCTCGCATTTCAACCGAATATATATATATATATATATTTATGAATGATTCTAAATATTCATATAAGATAAGGGATGAACTCACATTGTTGCTTAAATATATCTGCGGAGGAATATTTAGATCCTTATATAAGATGTGAGGGGAAATCACATGAATGCTTATATGTATGAGATATACATTATATATTTATATATATATATATGATGGATATATTGATATTTATAAAAGATGTGGGAAGAACCCACATGGTTGTTTATATGTTTTTTTATGTATAAAAATAGCGTGTGTACGTTTATTTAAATGGATATTTATATAAGATGTGGGTATATATAAATATAAATAAGTAAATAAAATTTAAATAATAAACTAAAAATATATTGTTTTTTTTATTTTATATATATATATATATATATATATATATTTGTTTGACCCAGATATTTAAAAGGAAAAATTAATTTATACAGGATATGAGTATAGATGTGTATTTGGTTGAGATACGATTCGTTAGTGTAGGCTCCGTATTCGGTCTTGTCCAAACGATAGAATAATACTACCTTCTTTCAACAGTTTTATTAATCTTTCCCTCTAGAAGCTATTGCAAACAGGATGGGATTCGCTTTAATAGAAACATTAGTCTTTTCCTCGTGTTGCGACACGAGGTGTTTGCATCCCCTGTCTATCTGATTTTTCCAAATATTTCTATCTCCGGATATGAAGATCTTTTTCAATGGAAAGCACATCACACAAATAGTTTTACAATCAATATTTCAAGTGTAAAATTGTAGTTTAAACTGCCCCATTTATACTTGTTGTTAGATATCTTAATCTTAACGTCAAATTGGTTTGTGTATTTGTCTGTGTGCGTACACTTATTGAAATGAGGATGAAATTAGGTAAACAGAGGAATTTGCGGATTAATGCAATATTAAAATCAAAAATTTTTTTGATCCTTTTTCGCGTTCGATACAGAAATTAAAAAATAGTGACATCATGAATAGGCGTGTATGACAATCCATAGGTTTTGCTTGTAGTTATTCTATAACAGTCACATAGTTGTATATAGGTTGTTTTGTGTGGGGTGGTGACGTGGATAATGTTGTGTATACAATTGAGTATAAGAGAATAGGTAGGAAGACCAGATATTAGCGCTGACAAAAAAATACTCTAGAAATTAATTTAAATATAAATAGATCTGTCTTGAATGAGGATACCACATTTGCCACAATTTGTTTTCTTTTTGTGAGTATGGTGTCAACCCTGAAGATGGGACTGGAAATAGTCCCGAAAATTCGGAAAAACGGAGTGGAAAATCTTGTTCCAATGTCATTTTCAGACAAGCGGCTGATGGAGGGACGTGTGAGAACCTATTATTCTAGATCAATAATTGGTGCATCTGGAAATGTAAAGAATTCAAGATTTTACCAACCTCTGAGTGTTGTTAATATAAAAATCTTCGCCGATGCGACTTCAAGGCCAACTCACTACATATAATATATATTTTCCGAGACTTTAAAGGGGACCAACACAGTCGATAACACCAACATTATGATTGCCGATTCGGTACCTGGTACCAACAGAATGTATTTCAAGGTATTCTGAGGCTCACAAAAATTGAGAACTAGATCTGCTTCTGAGCACCTGCTACTCCAGTAAATCCATACACTCTGACCTTGATCGATATAAGCAATCACATTTCGCGGTAATCATGACATAGTTCAATTAAATATTTAACGGTAATATACCGTTTTTGGCGGAAAACTAATACATATTCAATTGATTACTAGATGTTGCGCACCTAGTAACTAATTTATTCAAATATGACCAGAAGGATAAACCAAAGACAACATGAACATGACGTATAATCTCGTGCACTTTAGTTTCATGCTTATTGGCGAGTCATCAGTAGGAGCTGGTATTACGCCCTTTACTCACTATATATTTGGGTGATGAATGTGGGAAAATAGGATGGTACAATCTCCTATATAGATGAGTATTCAAGCAGTAATGGAGTTAACTTCATATAAAGATTTCGATAATGCGACTTTAGGCGCTCTCACTATATATAATCTATACCGAGCTTGTAAATAATACCAACATATTGGTTTTCAGATTCCGGGCCTGTACTTGGTAACAGCACATTGCCAAACGTTGGCTGTATAACGCACCAGATATTGCAATCCAGTTGAATCCTGTCGAAAAAGGAAATTGACATTTTCGTATGCACCTGCTTCATGAGAAATTGATGTTTCATTACATGACTTGTTTTTCAATTAAAATGGTAAATTTACATTTATAAAAATTATCCTTTAAAAACTGCTCATTATTTTATTTGACTTTGGCATAGAACTCATCGAGTCGATTGTCTATGCCTATCAAGCTGTTAAGGATCCATTCCTTATAGAGATGGGTGCAACCATTTTGACATCAATTGAACGTGTTGCTCGAACAAGATGTGGATTTGCTACTGTAAGTTGCGAGAAGTTTATCATCTTTTCTTATCGCAATAGAAATTTTATGCTTTTCTAATTTTGACAGTGTCTGGTATATTTTCGGCAGGTGAAAAAGTTAAATATTTGGTTTATTTTCGCGTAACCTTATGTTAAAAGCCTATTTTTAAAACACATTTTAGATAAAACAATAATTGATTGCGCGGGTGTACTAATTTTCTGGAGGAACAGGTGTTCAGAAATAATTTTAATTCTCGATTTTGGTGAGCATTAGCATACATAGAAACCCATTGTGTTGGTACCATGTACCGACTCGGTAACCATAGTTTTGGTACCATGTACCTTTTCGGTAGCTTTATTTTGAACTCGGGTACTGACACAATAGCCATAGCGTTGGTACACTTTACAGACTCGGTATATATATTACCTATTGTGAGTTGTTTTTGAATTCGCATCGTCAAATACTTTATATGAAGTTAGCTTCACTACGGCAGGTTTACACATTCGTATAAGAGATGGTACCGTCCTATTTCCACACATTACTCACCCAAATATATGATGGGTAAAGGGCGTTATACTGGCGTCTACTGGTGAGTCGCTAGTAAGCATGAAACGATTATGCACGAGATTATACTTTCCGTTCCTACTGTCTTTGTTTTATAATTCTGGTCATATTTGAACTAATTTGTTATTAAGTGCGCAACAACGAAAACACAATCTCATTTTGAATGAAATATTTCATTCTTGGCCGAGCAACGATAGTATGAACCTCGCAATTAGTTTTGCTTTTCTCATTTTAGCAGTGTCTAACTAATTTGTCGGCAATTGAAAATGTTAAATATTTTTGTTTATATTAGCAGAACCTTTTTTCTAAGCACTTTTTACAAGACATTTTAGAGGAGACAGTTTACGCGAAATCTCATCCTGACTGAAATATTTCAATTTTCTCCGGGCAACGATAGCATGAAACTCGCCAGTATTGTGGGCTTTTGCATTAAGTTCAATTTTACTACACACTGAATACATGCTGCTAAATACTATTATTATTTAGCAGAATCATCTTTAATACTTTCTTTGTTCGTCTGTACACAGTTAGCTGTGACGTTTGGTTTTGTTAATGACATGATACAATAAAAACCACAGAGAAGCTGCATTGCCGACTTTTCCTGGTCTTAACACTGACTTAGCCATATTGGTGTAGTGTGGTGGCTTATGATTGTTATCTAGATAAATATTCTCTTATTTACTTGACCCTTCTCATAAATCACTTTCCTTTCTTTATTTTTTGTTTATATTATTATTTTTGTTGTTATTATTATTACTTCTACTTCTCATTTCTTCATTGTTTTGTTATTTTAATTTATTTATCTGTTATTCTCATGGTTATATGAAAGTGAAGCATCAGATACTAACGACTATTGTATTGTTGTCCGTGATGATGTTAATGATTATGGTGCTAGTGCTAAATGGATAGTGAAAAAGAGAGCAAGCGGGCCAGACGTGCTAGCAAATTTTGACTGTTGAAGTAATCTTTGGCTACTGGCGCAAATAGTGCGCCTTGATTGGCAGAAGGAATTCTCTGATTAAAAGTCATCCAGCTCTACTAGTAATGGGCCATCTGGTAGTATTTAGCAAACTTTACATTTCTATCTATATTATAAAACATAGAAGTCCAATAATGAATTGGTCGTAGCATTAGCTATACTGTGAATAAGAAGGTTATTAACAATGTTACTGAGCCCAATGTCGCATTAGAATGTATCGAACTTTTACTTAATCTTAGTTTATGCATCCACACGATTCATTTAAAGTACGAAAATCATAATTTTCGTATGTTGGATTGCAAATACATCAATATTTTATGACGATGTCAGAATAATTTGGAAAATCGTCGTCGTAACAAAACCTGTGATAATGAAATATATTAGTTTAAACCGTACAAACTTACAGCAAACTTTATTTTGCCCATGGTTCGTCCCTTTTGAAACTGCGATTGCCCCATTTAAGCTGGATCTTGCAACTGCTAGGAACAACTTAAAACACATTTAAATACTGTTTTTTGCGAAGAACTAATATATATGCAAGTATGTATTAGGTGTTGCAAACATAGTAACAAATTAGTCCAGTTGTAACCAGATGGATAAACCAAAGACAGCATGAACAGAAAGTATAAGCTCATGCACATTCGTTTCGTGCTTACTGGTCACAACTGAACTAATTTGTTACTAGGTTCGCAACACCTTATACATACTTGCAACTTAAAGTAAATGTTATGGAAAAAATGTATCAAATTAACGAACAAAAAAACTATATATTTAACTATTTTTTTAGTTACTGCAAACTGGCTAAAACCATACACTCGATATTACCTGATCTGCGTTTTGACTTACACGGTTTAAATTCAAGCTATTTTTTTAATCTTCAATATATTGCAACATCCATTGGCGGATGTCTTCTTCGGTAGACCCATCAGCACAAATTGAAAAAAAGTCAAATTAATGGAGCAAGCGCGATATTTCTTTAGCCATATTATTTTTACTTAAGATTGTCCTTTCACTAGAATTCGCGTGTCACGTGTGTATGTGTGTGCGTTTTTCCATAATGTTATGTTCATCAAACTTAGTGAGACTAGAGTGGCTGGATATGAATTTAACATTTACACGTGTTAGACTTTTTGTTTAATAAACTCCATGTGAAATGGCGTATTTGAGGTCGCCCTTACTGGAATGATCTCAATAGGTATTTGGGGAAAAAGACACAAAACGGTCCTATTCGATAAAAATTAGTGACGGTTAGATAAAAAAAATTTGAAAATTATTTAAAGAAAGAATAAAAAATAATTTTTGAATGAAGAGGCGAATATTGAATGTCGTTATTCCTTGGAGTTCTATCTAGACACCTCCGATCTCTCATTGCAAAATAGACACCATGTCACACCAATGATTTGAATTTCAACGGCTGTATTCTGATTAGTGGTATATTCTTTGTCAATTTAAACCGAACATTGCATAATGTAGCTAAGGCAATTTGTCCAATCTACCGCTTTCTTCCTCATTTACAGTTCTTGAAATACTGCCCAGAATTCGCCGCGGACGAGATTCGGCCATGGGCACATTTGCCGCTTTTCTATCAATTGTGTCATCCACGCCAAAAAACTACACGCAATTTGAAGTCATATACAAACTAATATTTCTAGTTAGCCTTTCCTCGAGGTGAAATCTATTTGAAATGTCTTAAGACATTCTACTTGTGTTTGTACAATAGACATCGTCCCACTTATATATGTATATATATATATATATATATATATATATATATATATATATATATATATATATATATATATAGTATATATCGTATGGTGATTACTTTAAAACGCCTTGTGTTTTAGTATTCTTACCTTTATAACCAGTTAATAATTTGTCCTTCAAGTAGAAGCTTTGGATTTTTGTCAGACTGAAGCCTAACTTGCTTATTAACTATTTACTCGATAATAATATATCTACTTCTTACTGCAGACCCGGTAAACAAATTAATTGGCAGCCTCAGCATTTTTACAAAACAAACTAATGAAGCAAGCGCGATATTTCTTCTGGCCTTATCATTTATACTTTCACTAGATAGTAGCGTGTCACATGTGCGTATGCATTTCTGTAACTTTATGTTTATCTAACTAACTGAGATTATAGTGGTTGAATAAGAATTTATCATTTGCATGCGTTAGAATATTTGATTTACACACTCCATGTGAAATGACGTAACTGAGATTGCCCTCACATTTTTGGGTGGGGAGACCAATAAATCAGAAACACTCCTGATAACAACATGCCACTGTGAGTGATAAAATTAGAAATCCAAATGACCCATGCACGTGTTAAATTTCAATTCAAATCACTCAGGTCTTATTCAGGATAGGCTTGATAATAATTTTTGTCATACCATTAAATAGACACACGTCACTCATGTGCATGTATATGAATATACATAGCTTAAAGGATCCAGTTAAATACAATTCATACATATGTACGTACATCTAAACGAAGCTGCAATCAATAGACAATAATTTGCCCTGTGCATGCGTAAAAATTATTATTTATTCTTAACATTTTACACTCTAGTTTCACTTAGATGAACATAACAGTTACGGACATGCACACATACACATGTTACACGCAATCTCTAGTGCAAGGTCAGTCTGAACTATAAATGATATGGCCAGAGGAAATATCGCTCTTGCTTGATTAGTTTGTTTTGTAAAACTGGTGAGGATAGACCAAACAAAGAAGGTTGTTGATAACGGAAGTCGAAATATTTTGTTGACGAAAGAAAGCAACTGGAATCTTTACTGTGTTAGTCAAAACGCAAATCAGGTAAATTCGATTAATCCAGTTTGGCATTTATTTTAATTTAAATGAAGTGGCACATTTCCATAATTTTTTATTTTAACATAACTTTAAGTTGAGTTTATTTTTCTCCTTTAATTAGGTGGCAGATGTTACAACACATCGTTTGGAAAACCGTATGGAATCGTTTTTCTTAGCTGAAACTACCAAATACTTGTATCTTCTTTTTGACGAGGACAATTTTTTGCATAAACGCCTAAAGGCATCCGCACTGCGAAAACAGTTTGGAAGCAATGACAAGGCTCGAATGAATAGTAAACGGGTAAAATTTGACTATACACAACCGAGAATCATTGATGATAACAATGAGGATGATGGATTCACGATTGTCACACCTGCTGGTGTTCAGTGCACTTTGGATGCTGGAGGCTATATTTTCAACACAGAAGCTCATCCAATCGATCCCGGTGCTTTGGCGTGTTGCTCTGGTAGGCTAACAGGAATGAATATCACATATTAGAACTGTTTGCATTTTTTCATTTCTGCCACTTTTACAATATTTCGCATATATGAATGAATGCATATTTGTCTTTTGCTTAGGGAGTTATCGGATAGCATGGAAATATAAATCAGAGTGAACCCGATATTTCCACCAGTTCTCAAAAGTATCACAATGGTCTTTGGAAAGTCCAGTGATACTTGATGTGGGTACACTCTCCGGGGTAATAGGTAAGTAGTGTCGCTAAGCGCATTTCTTGTGTTTGCAAATGTAATAATGGCAGCATTGGTGCAACCGAATGGAACATATTGATTGTATATATTTATGAGTGGAATGGTTGTCACTATTTAGTATCGACGCGGCTCATTGTAACGTCACTGGTCCAACTGATCGACGTGCAGCAGCGGCCTGGCTGAAAATTTCTTTGGCTTCGTGTCTTGAAAATTTAGTGAACTCCTTATTTCAAAACTGAATGCTCTGTTTTCATAATTTTAGGCGCGTTCCTATTATTCCGTCTATATAACTTTTTTTTAATCTCTCGATATTGAAAAAACGTTTGCGCCTGGCACGGTTTGATGCATTCCAGTCCTAAATTTTTCATGAAAGATCCTCATCATTCTCATTATTATACGCAATATAACAACATTTAATGAATGATGCTTTACAGCCACAAATCTTAAAAAAATGAAATAATTTAATAATATTAACTATTTGTGCAACAGATAATCAGTGCCTGACACGCCTCTTCCATCTCAGTCTTTCTTGTCTGGAAGGGTCGAAAATCAGCTCCAATACTGTACTTAAGTTGGCGCGTTATAGATTATAGAATTTTTAGTATTGGAGTTTTAATATAATTCAGACTAGCATGACTTTGCTCCAAAATTCGAGAACCTTTACAGACATGTTTGCGATTAAAGTACTAGATTTATGAAAACCTAAAATGCCACATTCAGCAGCACCAAAGTACGTTCGAATTTTTATCATTAAGAACAGTGAACTTCGATTTTAGTAACGTAATTATTTCGTTTGATATTATACTGTGCGTATCTTCGTATGTTTATTTGCTTATTCCTCTTAATTATCTCATCGGAAAAATTGAGTTTAAATTTACAAATTTTAAAAATGTAGCATAGGCCGGCATACGTGTTGTGAAACGAAAGGTAGTTATGTATGAAACCACGCCATATTGTACTATTTTGTAAATAATATTTTTGAGTCTACCGTCCGAACCACCTTGAACTGCGTCTGAAGTTTGTGCTTCTCATGTATAACCTATGTTCTGCGCAGTCATTCACTTTTATTGCTGCGCATTGAGCTCAAAGTTTATATGCCATTCAAGAGGTCGACTGCGCCACTTAGGCGACCAACTTAAGCATTCATGTCACCCATTGCCAAGGATATATCTCAAATTCTCTCGTAACTTATTCGAAAACTTAACTAGGAGTAGAAAGCACCCTGCTGTCGTCTCTGCTGAAATCAATGATGGAACATGCGAATAAAATTATTTAAGTATGCCGCATAATGTCGACTGTTTACAGAGTTTCATTCGGTTATAGAAGCTTCAGCTCATCAACTAAGGTGAATACCGACTCACTATTGTCCAGTATGATGAAATGTCGAGGTAGCTAATGATTGAAGTTAATCGCGCATAGATAGGGTTATAGCACTTAGGCCTATAATTCTCCTAGGGTCTTGAAATAAAGCCCGCCACCAACATGGATCTCCACTCCGATGAGTACTGCGGTGACTCAGCCAAGATTGCATTGGCAACTCTCTCACATTTCCTGACAAAATATATAGTGAGTATAGGATGCAAGATCGGCTCCAACTGATGAGTCGCCCGTAGGCACGAAATTCGTGTTTGCATTAGATTATACCTTTTGGTCATGCTGATTTTGGTATGTCCTAATGATGATATTTGAACTGATTTGTTACCAGGTACGCAATATTTAATACACGATTGAATTTCTCGGATTATATCATGGAAGTCTTAGCCGATGCTTGCTTAAGATTTTACTTTAAAGCAATCCAGATGATGTATGACGTTACTGCACGTTGCCCTGCAAAAGCATGGGTGTCCCTAAAGGCATTCTGCAAAATTGTATCAATTTTCAGTTCCCATATATTTAGACACTATGCAAGTGACCGTGTACCGCAGAATTTCAATTAGAGTCTGGTGGCTAGATCCATTGTGTTGAATCCAGTTGAACCTCAGTGATTCGTTTTCCTGTCCTAAACAGAAGAGAATTGACATCAGCTTACAGGAATATGACGGAACTGGGTAAGATGAATTGCCGTCGTACCATCTGTATTTGTAACATCGCTACGCCTTGTAACAGAATTTCACCTGTGGGTCTGGATTATTAAGTTTGCTATGATCATATCAAGGCTAAGAGCGAGGGTCAATCTTTATAACGTTCTGATTCATGAGAAGGCTTAACCTATTTTGACGTTGAAATCGCGGCAATAATTAAGATGTAAGGACGCCGCTCAAGAACAAAGGTTAAACCAATCAATTTGCAGAATGTGGGAATGTTTAGTGTTATCTTATATTAATTGGTCTTTCTATTTAAAATTGTTAATTCGTAATTTTTGAATTAGAAGGATAGCATGCCATTCTATGATCAAGAATAATTTATATAATTAAACGAACATTGGTTGCGCGGGCGGTGATAACAATTATTTTTAATCAAGGTTGCGAACTTGATATAAACACCTGACCCATTTTGTACATACATTTGTCAGTATAAACTAGGTATTGTATAGTGTGGAAAGGGTCTACTGGATGAATTGCCTTTTCCACACTATACAATACCTAGTTTATACTGACAAATTTATGTACATAATGGATCAGGTTTTTATATCAAGTTCGCAACCTTGATTTAAAGTAATCAATAATAATTGTCTGCAAAAGTTTTATGATGAGGCTACATATGCCTACTGTGTTTTATGTTATTGTCAATAAATCTTAGATAAGACCATTCTTCTTAGTCTTGATTTCTTCATGAAAATTAAGATGCGGTCATTTGAGCTAGATTCGGTGAACATTACCGATGGATGGAGGGAAGGCGCCTGCATTTTAGAAGCTAATCTATAAACACGAGTCGATTATAGGACGATGGACAACTTCTGTTGATTTAAAAGAAGCCGCATGTGAGTTTAGAAATCTCTTGTTAAATATGACTTGCGCTGTAACACTGAATAACAGATGGGCAATAACGTACCTCGCTGGACCACTCACACGTTGGAATAGTAGAAGAATCACCTTTTCCCTTGAATGATACAACGTATTCGACAATCTTTTGAATGATAATTTAGACGCACTGACACCTTTGTCCTATTTTGATCGCTCGGTATTTAGATATTGTTGTGTCTAGAAAGGTTTGATTTATTTCTGTCCTCTATTTTTTCATCATAGATAAGAGCACTACAAAACCAAATGAAAAATGCTGTTTAAGTTTATATATGTATGCTATTATAATGCCTATGCATGAAGGCGACACATTTCATCACATTTTAGTCATCAGTAATATGTTTTATACATGAAAAGATCCTTTATAACTTTTACCGGCGTAAGCCAACAGTTTGGTAGTGGTAAAGAGAAGCTAGCTGGTGAACGTTAAAAAACTAACGATTTGTGCAGTGCAGAATCACTAATGTAGTACCCTGGCTTGCCCATCAGCATAATATATATTGTAATGTATTGAATCTTCAATAGTATATTTAGATAAAAGTTTCTGCAACTGAAATGTTTTTCAATAAGATATTGCTGCTATATACATTTTTAAATAACAAGAACGCGGGTCATTATCAGCCTAAGCGGGGTCTAACCAGCTTATAGCAAATTAAAAAAAAAGTTATAGAAGTAATCAATGCTGGCGGCTTTGCAGTCCATCATGAGATTTTTCGCGATGTTGAACACCACGCTGAAACAGGTAGATATTGTATGTGGCAAATGTGCTGCGGTTTAGAAACTGGACGGAGCCCTTACTCTGAAGAATGGTCATTGCTTATTCGTCTGAGCTGATCGCCCAATTTCAATAGGTTGTTATGCTTCGTCATCATGCACAACAATATAACCAATCCAACTAATTTGCAGCATTAAGTGAATACTTTTATTTATCTATCGCGTTGCAGGCTGCATACTCATTTTGAGGATTGCAGATTAAGTTGCGATCTCTTTGTTTCGCAACGAGTGCCAAATTTAAAGTGTTTTTCTTTGTATAGATGTTAAACATGATTTCAGTTTATATCCTATTGTACAGTATAGGACTATCGCGATAGATGTAGTAGCAGGATACCTAGCTATTGCAGAGTATTATTCATAGTAACGTTGTTGGTATTGCGGGCGACGACTTTTTGGTCATTAGACGATATTTCTATTTATGGTAAAAAGTCATTTTTGCGGATTTGGCTTTTCATGTGATCAACTAGGCGGAGATCTAGCTCTTTGTTTATGTTCGTATATTTTACATTAAGGTTTCCTGTCTAAAAACCTAGCTAGATATATATATATATATATATATATGTATATATATATATATATATATATATATATATATATATATATATATATATATATATATATATATATACGTTGGTATTATGAATTAAGCATTGCACAAAGTGGAAAAGGTAATTCATCAACTATAACGGTTTCAACCCTATTGGGAACTCGTCAATTTCTTGCCAGAATTTGCTACGACCGTGGCTCCACCTGAAACAAACTCTAACTGCAAAACCTCAGTTAACGTATGTCTGAAAATTGCGTGTAGTGTACTGCAGGCGTGGCGCAGTGGATCGAGTCATAAACTCCGAAGCGAATATGCTCTCGTTTGAATTTCGGTAGCGTAAAATTTTGGCAATTTCTTTATCAGCTTTCAGTAAGGTCAAATCCGGGCTACTGCAGGAACTGCTTTTGCTGACTGATGCAATGGTGTCTTATAGTGGCAAAATAGATAAAATTGAAATCCTGTCATTAGACCTCAAATTAATATAACTTCCCGCAATGTCATGGTGTCTGTTATACTATATATATATATATATATATATATATATATATATATATATATATATAATATAATATAATATAAGCACATAGCACATATCTATAGGAGTTTTGCAACTGTAGGTCATAGCTAGTCGTACCGACATGAGTAGCATGATCTCTGATAATGGTATCCTTTGCAAAACCCTGAGTTATGATGTATCACTTAGTGTTAAAAAAAGGTACTGATGGCATATGAGGACGGGTACTGAACGCATATGTAAAAATTATGCCACTGCTCAAATTCGGATATTCGGGGCAGTTGTTATTTTCAGTTTTTAGAAGCAGATTATCGACGCGAAGTCAAACTAAATCTTAGTAATCGGTCCCAAAAAGAAATAATTTACCAAGTGTTGTTTAAAAATTCACGCATAAATGAATATTTTTCATAGTTATTCTAAATGAAGTATCATTTTCTTAAATTCTGATGAATTTCTCTCTATGATAGCGACGATATGTAGTTAACGTAAACAGTTGTGTTTGACTGATTGCATAGGTTATCTGGTTAATTTTCAGCTGCCGAAATCCGTTTATTACCATATAATATAACTTTTTCTCAACGTTTACTTATTGCATCATTTGAAATTTGTTGTGCAGCCATGCGTTCGGACAATAAGGCACGTCTTGACAGTTTGCATGATCAACTTTTACTCTCCCAGTTGTTTAATGCCAGTCTTTCACAAATGCACGAACGACTGCTGAAGCTTGATTGGACACAGCACACCAATGATACTTCTGATGTTGGTCCTATGGAAATCAGTCGACAACAACGAAAAAAGCAAAATGTGTACGATACCAATTTATCATCATCATCATCAGAAAAATCACATAAAACTTATCAAAGAGATAAATACAAACAAAAGATACATCCGAAAACACCGAGGATTCACAACTCGTCGATGGGCAATTCGGTTGACAATGTTGATGATTCAACGAGCATTGCAAGCGGTGAAAATTATTATATTTCCTTGCACAGTAAAAAAGTGCCCAAGCCACATGATGGCGAGAAATATTCCAATCGTGGTTTAGTGCCGGCTGTTTTACGCTCGGAATTGGTCGCCCTGATTGATGCGCATTTATTGTCATCAGAAACTGGTACACTTCAAACAAATTGTGCCAGGATGCGGGAATCTAATAAGCAAAACAAAATCAACAGGTAACTTAAAGTGCCTAAACGAAATGACACGTTGATTGTTATTCTACGTTTCGTAGTACATCTCAATTACCTTGCTAGTTATGGGCCTGAAATAAACACTAATCCAATTTATATCCTGTCATAAAAATATTATTAACGGAACTTAATGGTACGTTTCACCGTTTCTTTGTCGTCAGCTGAGCACGGCTTGAACTAAAAAAACGCAGAGAACACCATAATTTATATTTAGTTGGCAAACACCGAATTATAGCCCTCATGCGTAGCAGTATTACGTACATTGTACTTGACTGTAATATCGGTCGTTCAATTTCTATCCATATATAATTATAAATCCTTTGTTGTTATTCAATTTGGAAATTAATTTACTGCGCGAGTAATAATAATAGCTAATTAAACCGAGTTTGCGTAGTTGAAGCAAACTGAATTTCCATTTTTGTCCAGACTTACACCATAAAAACTACGAAAATGTATAGTAAAAAGATGTCTATGATGGAACTATCCTTCATTTTTCATTTTTATCCAGTTTTGACTATATCAATTACGCAAACTTAATTACAACCCACACGTAGCTTTGAGCGTCATGTTTATTTCACAGGGACACATCGGTGTATCATGCTATTTTAATTGTGTATGTGATGTTGATAATGATGACTGCCCTTTGTGCAATCAACGATTTTTTTCGTGTCTTCATTTGCTTGTAACACACCACGACAGCTGGTTAAATAAATTTTCTTAAGTCAATTTTTCAACCACGTTCAATTTTTCATTACTACAGCTTAAAATGATCCACTAATTTAGCCTGATTATGCGCTAAGCCTTAATCTTTTCTATAAACAGTCACTCTTTTAAATGGGAGCCGCCTTTTTATCAAAAGTTTGTCATCGTCATAGGCAGCCAAAAGTGATATATTACTGCCGCTCACTTATGCAAAATATTTATATCTACATGTAGGTTTTAAAATAACACCAGATGGCCTATTCCATGTTGGATTATATCATTTAAATTCAGAAATTTTCTTAACTCCAGAGGTCTGCGACCCAAGGATGACGAACAATATTTTCTCTAAATATCTCGTTTTAAGTCGTCTGTGACCAGAATATCCTTCCGCGTCTAGCAGGTTTATTGAAAATTATTGGATTAGTTATGTTGAACTATGTGATTTATATGAGATAGGATGATTGTATCTCCGTTGCATTGATGAAGTTGGTACCACTGCAGCCAGTAATTGAAAGTTATTTGTGAAAGCCAATATTGTATGTCTAATCAAGATAATTGGTTCTTCAGTCAACCTGAATTACTACAGTAATTGTTCTTATTTAATAATTTTGTTTGGTCAGTAAATTATCCGGTATACAACATACACTAAAACAGTCATTCTACTTTATAAAATGCACTTGACATTTATTGTGTATTGTTGACAAATTATAAACTGGAACTGATTTATTTATACTAACAATCTATTACAGGATAGACTTGCATTCGCTAATAGGTCGAAGGAACAATGCGTTCGCTAGTGAGTTATAACCAAATTCAACTCGCAGTTGATGCTCGTCAGTCTTGGATAACATAGATCACCCAACCGGTTGGTTTCAGAAGAGCCTTTGCCACTAAGGCATAATTAACCCGGCCTCTCAACTAGACCATGTGCGCCACTGGAATTTATCAGATTTTCGCTCATCTAAGTGTTGCAACTTAATCAAGTGATCGATAGCGCGAATAATGAAATCCACAGACGTGATTGCTGGTCAACGCCTTTTGCGGTTCTAATCATCTACTGTAGTTTCTGTGTTACTCTGCCAGCACGGTATTATATTACTATACACAAACAGGCTCTAACACAATCGGTGGTGCATAGCTAGATTAGGTGGAAATATTACTTTAAAAAGTGACAGAATAGAAAATGGCGGTTCTTAACTTCTAAAAGTAATGCATCCTGTCGCTCAGCTGGCAATGACCAAAAGCAAAATGAGTCAGTTCATCGACTTTTAAAGTTTCTCAGGCGCTAGTGGGATGGAGACTCTAGTTACCGTGACTATACTTACCAAAATACCACACAGAAGGGAAGCAAACTAAATCTCTACATAACAGCTTTAAAACGAATGTGCATGAGATTATACTTTCCGTTCATGCTGTCGTTGGTTTATCCTTCGGGTCAAAACTGAACTCTTTTATATTAGGTTCGCAATACCTAATACATACTTCCATATATATTAGCTCTCCGCAACAAACAATATTTAACTGTTATATATTGAATTGAATGATGTCATGCTTACCATGAAATGTGATAACTGATATCGATCAAGGCCAGAGTGTATGGGTTTACTGGAGGAACAGGTGTTCAGAAATTGTTGTAATTCTCAATTTCGGTGAACTTTAGCATAAATTGATATCCATCAGGTTGGTATCATGTACCGACTCGGAAACCATAGTGTTAGTATCCGGTACTCATCGATTTCAAAAAAGGTATCAGTTACTAACACAATAGCCATAGTGTTAGAATCCTTTACAGACTCGGTATATATATTATATAGTGTGAGTTAGCATTGCAGTCGCATTGTCGAAGACTTCATATGATGTTAGCTTCACTATTGTAGGTTTACACATTCGTCTAGGAGATTGTACCGTCCCATTATCCCACATTCCTCACCCAAATATATAGTGGTTAAAGGGCGTAATACCGGCTCCTACTGATGAGTCGCCAGTAAGCACGAAACGAATGTGCATGAGATTATACTTTCCGTTCATGCTGCCTTTTGTTTATCCTTCTGGTCAAAACTGAACTAATTTGTTACTAGGTTTGAAATACCTAATACATACTTGAATATAGCTTCCTTGCAGTTTTCACAACCAAACCTCGCAACTAATTCTCCCAAACTACAAAAAGAAAGTTACGAAGATTTTTCTACAGAAAATCTGCACCAATATCGCCACTGATGTCGACTTGATGCCATATCGCGCAGGGTTTCCAACGAATAACTATGATGTGCACATGGTCCACATAATAGCAGACCTGTGTTTCTTATACTAATAAATTTGTACCTAGTTGACTTTAACAGTTTCTGTCATGCCAAAATATGCCCACCTTGGTTCTTACGTCAAGCTGGCTCCGAGTGAGAGAATAAAGCTCTACTGTGCTATCAAATGGACAGCATACTCTAAACATGACCGAGAAAACGTAGTTTGTGCAGCCTTATTTGTTTTTATAAAGCGAATAACTTTTTTGCTGCTTTAAAAATAAGTCTACGGATGTCAGCTTTCGTTATTCGTTGGATGTAACCAACATGTGCTTTAATTCTCAAACAAAGATGGTTGAATGCCTGTAAGCATCTAAATTATTCAACTCTAAGCGGCCAAGTCTGACTAACGTTTAATAAAACTGCGCTAAAAATGCATTGTAAACATTGTAGAGAAAAATTATTGCGGTTTCTCCATTGATGGTGAGGGTTGGAAAAAGCTACTCTAACTTTCGCGATTCTCATTCTCACCTCGTCAGACATATTGTCTGAGTTATTGATAAGGGTACCAAGGTGTGTAAACCCGAAAACTATGTCGAGATCTTCACTCTGAAGTTGCAGATTTGGAGTTAGTTGTGGGTGATCCTATAAAAGTATCTAACATTTAGATGGTGCAAATTTAATACCAAAAGACAGATCAACGTTTGCTAATCAATTCAAGGTTGCCTGAGTGTTTAATAACAGTACGATATCATCTGCATTGTCAAGATCGATTAATCTGCCTCCCGAGAGAACTTCGCTACCTGCGCCCTGAACGTATGGAAGTGCTGTTCATATTAGCATCTTTTACAAAATTCAACAAAAAGGGATAGTGGACAGCCTTAGCGAACACAACTGCTGGTGTTAAATTTGTGTGTTAATTCTTACTTTACTTTACTTTACTGCGGCTGACTTCTTTTACAGGATAAGCCGGCTCCATTTCATGGAGTTTCTTGGGAATTTGGTACAAGTGGTGTCCCCTCACCACTCGGCTTTTTGATCGAGGACGCACCTCTAGCCTTTGCACATCCAAGCGCAGTCTGCAAGGCAGCAGTAAGTTGCATGGTTGCCGGTGGCTGTTGAGAGCTCATTCGCCATTCGGAAGTACGGGGTACTGTCCAGGAGTCCATGTAATCCTGTGGCTGTTGTCCCCTTTTGTGGCGGGGAACACACGCCGTGTCATGGTGCCGTCGTCGGGCTCATGTGGTATTTTATAGGAGATCCGATTGCCGGTCGGAAATCCACCACGCCCTGGTGACACCACCGCCATAGCCCCGTTAGCCCATGAACGATCGGCCATCGAAACATGGTTGACACCGTCGTACCACGTTGAGGAGGGGATGGTCTTTACGACATAAACGTTACAAGAAGTGTTTGCGTAGATAGCGCGTATAATATTCAAGAATTTAGTGGGCACATCAATTTTCGACAGAATACCGAGTATAAAATTGTGATCCACTGAATCAAATGCGCCCTTGATGTCTAGAAAAAACGGCCATTGTGGGACGACTGTATACATTTTATTGTTCAATAATTTCTCTTAAGATAAAAATATAATCTATACAACCTCGTCCTCATCGGAGTCCCGCTTGTTCTTCTCTCGTATGAGATTCAAACGAAGCGCTAAGACGACGTAATATAACCGAAGCAAATAATCTAAATTCGACTGAAGTCAAGTTTGTACCACGATGGTTGTCCCACGAATTACGATTGCCTTCTTTTGAAGATAAGAATGATGGTCGACTCATCCTAAGTAAGTGGCGCAATCTTTTCATTCCATAAATTATGAGAAAGGTTAGTCAACGCTTCCCAAATTCTATCGCCACCATCCTTTGACAAGCTCGAAAGTAAATCATTGGAGCCATATTTCTAACTCGTATAGCTGTTTAAGATTAACATCCAACAGTGTTGATACAGGCATGCATTTAGGAATCTGGACTGACATATGTGTCCACGAAAATTGATCTTTGAAATGTTCAGCCCACCTATCAAGACTATTTATTTTATTGCTTACTACATGATTGGTATTGTAGCATCAAACCATGTCATGATTGCTAGTGATACTGAGCATTAGGATAATACTTTTACAGAGAATAGCTGTGTTGACAGCGTGCGGCGTCCCAATCTTGCCATGCGACTTAATCTTGTCGTGGTTAGCTTAATTTACTAGCAAATTAGGCGAAATTTTTCCACAAGTTGTAGCGTTGTGACCCATGGAATGGTGACATTTTATTGTGCTAAGCAGGCGATATTATTTTTATTTACTGCGGCTGACTCCTTTTGGAGGATAAGCCGGCTCCACATTTCATGGAGTTTCTTGGGAATTTGGTACAAGTGGTGTCCCCTCACCACTCGGCTTTTTGATCGAGGACGCACCTCTAGCCTTTGCACATCCAAGCGCAGTCTGCAAGGCAGCAGTAAGTTGCATGGTTGCCGGTGGCTGTTGAGAGCTCATTCGCCATTCGGAAGTACGGGGTACTGTCCAGGAGTCCATGTAATCCTGTGGCTGTTGAACCCTTTTGTGGCGGGGAACATACGCCGAGTCATGGTGCCGTCGTCGGGCTCATGTGGTATTTTATAGGAGATCCGATTGCCGGTCGGAGATCCACCACGCCCTGGTGGCGATAGTTGTACCTTAAACAAAACGCGAGATAACGTACATCTGCATATGATGTGGTTTAATCAATGGATCTGCCCGACATCATCTTGCCCCAATAAACCTATTAAAATGACGCTTCGTGCGATCGCCTTTATTTCGTTCGAGTGTTCGACCATTAAAACATATTCAGATGTTCAGAAAGCAGGTTTGTAAGATTCTAAAGAAGTTTGCTGTCAGCCACGTTGTGGATGAAGAACAACATTTGCCTCGACAACTTTGTGAATCGATATATTCGCGCTGTTTGGTTAGGCAATTGCCGGCTGATCGTTATGAGGGTTTACTTAAGAGCATGATTTACAAGCCGTATAGTTCTGTTATACCGGTTTTTGATTTAATATCACGATCTAACCTCGTTATGGAATACTATTTACAATAGTTGGAATACTGTTTAAGGAAAGTTAATTACACGTTCTGATTACTAGGCCACTGAGACAACCCCGGTGGATGGCTGACTCTGCGGTTGTCGGATGTTTTTTCTTACAAATCAGTCACTTTATTACGCCTCATCGTATCGTTATCCACCAGGAGATAAAATAATAAACTGAAATCTATGGTAGTGTAGTAGCACATGGGGTTCATTGGATAGGCTTTGTTTATTTTATTTTACTGAATTGTTGTTCTGGAAATAACCGTTCTGAGATACGGATCTTCGATTATGTATTCATGTATTCATACTTTTTTTATAAGCCATCATTAACATTAAGCCGGTGTTGTTCCACGTGACCGGCAATAATCTCCTTGCGAAGCTCACAAGCCCGTGTGCGATCTCCTTTCATTTTTGCAACTGATGTCGTGTGTCAAAGAACAATGTTGATGGTAAAGCTTGTAAACAAGTTGTCCGATTTTTCTATTAGACAACAAGCCTTTGCCTGTTTATGTTTCACTAGTATTGCGCTCTTTATTATGTTGTCTACGCCCTTGAATGTAGTTACTGGTAACCCAGCTAAATCATAGGTGTCCTTGAGGGCTTTCTGCTCATTTCGATTCATTTCAGTGCACACCTATCCAGACGGATTACAGGCGATAGCAACAGAATCCGACTGATAATCAATATACACTTGTTCAGATCTATTGTTTGAACTAGTAGAGAACCCGTGGTACATTCGCGTCCTGGACAGAGAACAATAGTAACATTTGTAGTTGTGCATGAAGATGGCACGGCTTTAATCATCATTATAGCAGTGTAGATATTTTACGTTGACTGCCTGGTCGAATCATAATCCTGTAAAACGTATATAATTTTGTGTGATTTTATTAATTCATTAAATAATTTAGACCAACAAGTGAACCAGAATACTGTAGGAGAAAAAATACGCAGGAAACTGAATTGTCTTTTCTACACTATACAATACTGACAAATATAGCTATAAAATGGGTCAAGTATTTATATGAAGATCGCAACCTTGATTATAGTAATTACTATCACCGCCCGCTTAACCAATGTTCGTTTAATTATATAAATGTTCATTTCAATACCACTTCCCTATGTAGTTTGGTGTTTGTTTTATAATGGCAGATTGTGATTGGTTAGTTGGAACTTTAGGGCTAAAGGGATGTCATATAGACTCCGCGTAAAAGGAAAAGCTAACCAAAAAACATTAGTTATTGTAAAACTGAAAATTGTGTGTGGTTTGCGGCAGGGTGGCTCAGTACTTAGAACATTAGATTCTGAATCAGACGTGCCCAGGTTCGAGCCCCTTTCGCGGCACATTCTTGACAGTATGTGGTGAGTTCCAAAGAAGGACAAACCCGGTTTAATGAATGAATTTCCTTTGCTACAATATACAATACTTAATTTATACTGACAACTTTATGTACGTAATGGGCCATACATTTATATCTAGATCACACTCTTGATTAAATTAACTGTGTGAGCTTTGAAATAACATAAGTATGTGATCGGTGTGCTTTAACATAGAGAATTTTTTTATTAATTTATATTTAACATAGACCTCTCAATTGACCATAATTAATAACGCAGGAGGAAAGTTACGTATGAGCTATGTTTAGCTATGCCTGAAATTTTGAACTTTTATGTATATATGTCTGTTCTTCTATGTGAACAGCTATTTTTATTTGGAAAAGTTAATTCTGTCTGTGGTAAATGACTATAATAACTTCTGTGAACATGCACAATTCGTTGGGAAATATTGTCCGCAAGAATTATACGCTCAGGATATATAAGCAAATTATGTTTGGATTACAATATCACTAAATTCTAAAAAAGGCCACTTTTTTCTCTTAACCTTTTCATGATAATTGGGAGGCAGGCATTACTGTATAATTAGATTAAGCCTACTGACAATGGAAGGCAATATCTGACATGATAGAAGTCAAACTATAAGCGTTAATCGATTATAGAATGATGGAGCATTTTTGTGGTTAAATTGGAATTGATCCATACAATTTGCTGGACTGATCTGAGTTTGAATTCATGTAACAGTCACAACTGCATGGGTTACGTGGCTGCGCTTTGTTGCAAAGATCCGCCTAGGATGCAAGAAATTATAATTTCCCACAACTAGGTTTTGGCCTACTTTAAGATTGGTTAGTCTTATTCTATTGCCACATTTATTTTCAGCCAGGCACAAGCTTCCTACAGTTCAGCTACTCACGTGATCTTATTCCTTTTTAGTATTCATATGTCAGGCAATCAATAGGATCTCCGAACACCGCTCAAGCCCAGAGTCTGATATCTTCTCAGTGTTAGTGCCTACACGTTTACAACTACAGAAAACCAGTTGTCTCTGCGGAACTCAGCATAAGCCAAACCAGAGTATGTCGCTCTGAAGGCGTTCGTTGCAACACTGAGCATCAAAATGTCAACGCTAAGTCTGGAATTATTACTCACTCGTTGGGATCGGTGAATTAGTTTCTTTTCCTGTAAACTAGACTCGAAGGAGACACATTAGGGATTACACGAAGCGCTAATTTTAAGTAAAGATAAACTAAATCAAAACCATCTGTCTCCACTACGAATGAATCACATAGTAGTCTGTTGAAGCTCAATTTACCAAATATAATTTAAAAATTATGTGATAGTGAAGTATCAATTTTTGAACTATTAATGATTATGATGATGCTATACTTTGGTTTAAGCTTGTTTAAAATTAGACTCTGGAATCATCAATAATACTTATTATAATCAAGGTTGAGGTCTTGATATAAACACCTGACCCATTAATTGCTTACATATGTCAGTATAAGCTAAGAATTGTATAGTGTAGAAAAGGCAGTTCATCCAGTAGACCGGTTTCGTCCTTATTGGGAACTCATCATGTACTGGCCAGAATTTGCCGCGAACAGGACTCGAACCTGGGCACGTCTGCTTCGGAATCTGGTGCTTTTACCACTGTGCCATCCTGTCGCACACTACACTACACACAATTTTCAGTCATATACTAACTAGTGTAACTTGGTTAGTCAATTTTTCCTTTAGGTGGAGCTCATATGGCATCCATTTAGACCCAAAGTTCCAACTAACCATGCCCAATCTGTCATTACTGAACAGACACCACATTACATGGGGAAGTGGTATTGAAATGAACATTTATATAATTAAACGAACATTGGTTGCGCGGGTGGTGATAACAATTATTATAATCAAGGTTGCGGTCTTGATATAAACACCTGACCCATTAATTACTTACATATGTCAGTATAAACTAAGAATTGTATAGTGTAGAAAAGGCAATTCATCCAGTAGACCGGTTTCGTCCTTATTGGGAACTCATCAAGTACTGGCCAGAATTTGCCGCGGACAGGATACGAACCTGGGCACGTCTGCTTCGGAATCTGGTGCTCTAACCACTGAGCTATCCTGCCGCACACTACACTACACACAATTTTCAGTTATATACTAACTAATGTAACTTGGTTAGTCAATTTTTCCTTTAGGTGGAGCTCATATGGCATCCATTTAGACCCAAAGTTCCAACTAACCATGCCCAATCTGTCATTACTGAACAGACACCACATTACATGGGGAAGTGGTATTGAAATGAACATTTATATAATTAAACGAACATTGGTTGCGCGGGTGGTGATAACAATTATTATAATCAAGGTTGCGGTCTTGATATAAACACCTGACCCATTAATTACTTACATATGTCAGTATAAACTAAGAATTGTATAGTGTAGAAAAGGCAATTCATCCAGTAGACCGGTTTCGTCCTTATTGGGAACTCATCATGTACTGGCCAGAATTTGCCGCGGACAGGACTCGAACCTGGGCACGTCTGCTTCGGAATCTGGTGCTCTAACCACTGAGCCATCCTGCCGCACACTACACTACACACAATTTTCAGTCATATACTAACTAATGTAACTTGGTTAGTCTATTTTTCCTTTAGGTGGAGCTCATATGGCATCCATTTAGACCCAAAGTTCCAACTAACCATCCACAATCTGTCATTACTGAACAGACACCACACTACATGGGGAAGTGGTATTG
>JAQBSW010001827.1:0-120154 GCA_029291075.1 Eudiplozoon nipponicum
AGCATGAAATCATTCAATTAAATATATTACAGTTAAATACTGTAATCGTTCAAATATTAACTTTTAAATCTTATTTCATATAATAGCATGCCAGTCGTCGTTGTTTAATAATTATGTTATATCTAATATTATTATTATTATTATTATTATTATTATTATTATTATTATTATTATTATTATTATTATTATTCTTATTATTATTCTAAAAAATCTTGTTTTACTGTTTCCTGACAGCATTTCCGATCAATTCAATTCTTAGTTTTAACATTTGTCTTAACAGCTGTTTTACTCTGAATGTCATTCATCCCGGTTTATGTTTATAATTGATAGATAGTATTCTATTACTGTAGGTCAACCGGCCTCTCAGTGGTTAGAGCAACAGTTTCTGAAGCAGACATGCTCAGGTTCGAGCCCTATCCTCGGCAAGCTCTGGCCAGTACGTGATGGGTTCCCAATAAAAAAGAAACTGGCCTACTGGATGAATTTCCTTTTCTACATTATAAAATTCTTAGTTTATTCTGACAAATGTATTTAATTAATGGTTCAAGTGTTCATATCAAGATCGAAACCTTTATTGTAGTAATTCTTATCATTGCCCGCGCAATCAATATTCGTTTAATTATGTAAACGCTTATCGCATATGTCACATTCCCCACGTATTACCTGCAAATTAAAGTTTATATTGACTTTTTTACCAGTTTTTATGCTTAATGTTGCAAGTCATTCGAGTCTTTTCAGTCGAAGGAACTATTGATCAGTACACATTTGGTATTGTAAGCCAGACACCATGCTGGTTGTGGAAGTGACAAATAATAAAAATATTGTGATAATAGGAAATTATAAATCAGTAGTATGTAACCTGAAACCTTGCACAATATAGAAAATTCAGAGTATCCAATTAACCACGCTTTCGTCTTTATTGAGCTACTGTAAATTAATGATCAATTATTGTCGCGAGTAGGAATTGCAAATCACGACCATTTCGCTCAGAGCCAAACAAGTCACTCTCTAGCCCACGAAATTCATGCATTTTATGCTAAATTTAATGCAAACTACATTTATCTTATATATTATTATGAGTCCTGCTGTTATTGTCACAGTCAACACAAAAGTCCGCCTAGCCATTCTCAGTCCTTCATTGTGAGATAGAAACTGGATAATTATTACAATAATTCATTATGTACAAATTGCTGGTAAAACGCAAATATTTTACAAGATATTACATTATGTCTATCTACAAAATAATTGTCATTATTAGGCAACTGCGCAGAAACACTTGGAGCTCTTTTTACCTTTAATAGCTAAATTAATGATTCAGACCGATGTTCGCTGGATGTATGCTTAAAAGAGTCTTAATTTGAAGGAAAACCCCTATACTAGACTAGTTTTTTTATCGAATAGGCAAATACATTAAATAAGCAGAACCAGCATAAGCATGAACAACAAGTGTACTCTTATGTAGGCATGCGCTTCGTGCTTACTGGTAACTCATCAGTGGAAGCCGGTACTGCGTCATATACCAACTATATACTTTATCAAGAAATGTAGGATAGTAATGTCAAACTGTCGCAATCTTCTGGTATGGATTTTGTTATAAGGCTTTTGAGTTGTCACAATAATGTATACATCAATAAATCCTGCCATAATTATTCAGTTCAATATCAATTACGCAATGACAGATTTTGACTGGTTAGTCGAGCTTTTGAGTTTTCTGTGACACTATCATCTGCATTCATAGTAAAAACGGAGGAAAATTTAGTTGACGTAGACTTAACTCGACATGCATTACAGGAATTCTGTGTGTGAATCTGAGCGAAATGGTCGTGGTTTTGAATTCCTGCACACGGAAATTCTGGTAACTTACTTACAGTAGCTCAATAAAGACCAAAGCGTGATTAATTGAATTCGTTAGATTTGTTGTTCTTCACGGTTTCAATTTCACCCACTATTGATTTATAATTAAAACTTGCGATAATATTTTAATTCAGTGTCGCTTCACAATTGGCATGCTGCCCGGCTAAAAATGCTAGATGGAAGCTCATTTATTTGTCTTTTGATTAGAATGACGTGTAAGACTTACAACATTAAGCAAAAAACTAGTAAAACATAGTCGGTATAAATTTGAATTTCCATGAAGAATGTCACAAAAGCGAAAATCGTTCTAAATCCGAACAAAATGGTCCCGGATTCGATTAGTGCCAAAATCAATCTTTGCTTCTGCTGAAGATAGCCATAGTAAAGACGAAACATGGCTAATTTTGATGGCTCGCACTTGCCTTAGTAGGCAACTATTAGATTGTGGAAACAAAAAATATAAACATTTATACTATTTTTCTCTAATCTAATGTGCCTTTCAATTTGCCAGGACATGTCATACAATTAAAATTCTAGGTTGACTGGTTAGATCTCCGGGTTGAAAGTTGTACTAATATTTGCTCACGTTGAACGAAATTTGATAAAAATAGTGGGTGCATAACTGCGAATTTCATTCATCTCGTATTCTTTCTTTGATGATTAAGCATACAGCTATAAACAAAACGGTCATGAGATCGATATACTCCATTAGTCTTGGGCACTTACGACGTTTTTATCAATATGGACGAAATTATCGTCTTGATAATGGATGGTATTTGTTTTATTTTGCTTTCTTGAAGTTATAAAATTCACTTATATTTAAATCCCATTATTTTCTTTAAATGTTCCATGGCTGAATTTTCGTTTTAAAATTTTTTGAATTTACGAGCATAAGTAATATTTAGGTATTGAATTCATGGTATGAAATGCGTTTTACTTTTTAATTACTTAGGATTCCTAAAGCTTCGGCTCAACGGTTTCAAACTAAGGACGGTCAATGCACATAGCCTAATAAAAAATGAAAATAGTCCACTTCCCTGACTACTTTAATAGGCAATATGTTATTTTAGTTTTCAGATTCGGACTAAAGAAAAAATTATTTTTTTACTTACAGACTAATTTGCAGACAAGATTTTTATATAGACTTTAACTGGTATTATGATCATAAGCTCAAAATGATAAAGATATTTATATATTTATAAAATTTTATTGGGCAAATATCAATCGGTTTGCCGTAGCGCCCTGGTGCCCCTGAAGAAAACTAGAAGAACTTCAGCAAGTTTAAATACTGCTGATTTTGCTATACAATCTAAAATATACATAGATCTACATTAGCAAACGAAAGTCTAGATTTTTCACACGGCACGTGCCAGAAGAGTCTATGACAATAACACAGGGTTCAAGAGGTTTATCTTTCTTCGCCCATGTTCGCTGCTAGATTACCGCAGATTTTTAAACGTGGACATTTTGGGTGCTACGGGTACGACGCAGTGTAACCAAATCTATGGAATAAAATGTTTATACCACGAGATAGTTGATTTACGTTTTCTAATGTTCCAACCGCGCTAAAATTTCTTTGGTGTCCTGGTGAATCTGCAGTGAACATAGCTTTTATAGACCATTGTTCAGTCAAAGGGTTTTACGTTACAGAAATGATTCAACAGCAAAAACACAACTAATTCCGTATGAATATACTAATTTAGTCTAAAAATATCGTTTATAATGTTCCAAATAGCCACATCAAATCTGTCCTGGCAGATCAAACACCACGCTACGTGGAGAAGTAGTATTTAAGTGATGAATTCAACTTTTAAAAAGTCGTTAATTTTGCGGGTGGTAGTACAAATTATTTATATCAAGGCTGGAGCCTAAGATAAACACCAAACTCATTATATTTTGTTTCAGTATAAACCAAGAATTATGCAATCTTGTAAATGATATTTATCCTATACTTCGGTTTAGCCCTTATCAGGCACTCGTGAAGTCCTGTCGAAAATTTTGCCGAAGACGGGACGCGATGGGTGGCTCGAAGCGGAATACATTTTTTGGCGTCTGTATCTCCATCTTTTGTGCTATTCCACAGTACACTGCACACAATTTTCAGTTATATACTAACTTTGATTTTCAGTTAAACTTTCCTTCATATAATAAAATAGAAAATGTGCCACGGTTTGTGCCCTGTCAATGGCAAAATTTCATGCAATACTAACCAATTACATCATAAGGATGTAACCGGTCTATTGAATGTATTGTCTTGCCAATTTTATGCTATGTCAGTTTATACTGATATATATATATATATATATATATATATATATATACTGGATTAGGGTTTAACTCAAGCTCGCACACTCTATTTAAATAATTGTCATCACTAGTCACACATTCAATGATTGTTTAGATATATAAATTCTACTGAAAATAAGTGAGCCTTAATAAAATACAATTCTCCATGTGAAAAACAAAAAGAAATTTTATCAGATACAAGAAACGCTTCTTTCTCATTTTCTTTTCAAGTATTTACAAATGAACATCTCTTCATATATAAATTGAAAGTAAAAAAAAGATAGAAATATTTAAACATTGAGTGAGTGTGAAAAAAGGGAAACCAATGAATTGCGTGCGTCACCTCCAATTCAAGCTCAATGCCTGAACATGCTTCTTCTTCTTGCATAAATCGGGTTGCAATTTATTTATCCATAATGCTTCATATTTGACTAGCTCCCTTTAGTTATTGCATTTAGTAATTATTTTAAATGCTACACCTGGAGAACATACGTGTGAGGTTTCAACGATGTGTTGCGCAATTTCAGACGTGTATTTACCATTTGATTTAAAACAGGCGTTTAAGTTATAATGTTCTCTCACTCAAGTAATTAACTGTCTGGTTGATCGGCATTTCAAGAGAATCTTTCAGTAAACTAGATGCGCAGAACACCATGCATTGACGTAGCAACATCTAAATTCGTTTAAAGGTATCAGAAGAAATGCAGACATCAATATACTTCGCGCTGATAAAGGCATGAGCATTTTTATAATGGAAAAATCGGACTACCCACAAAAGATGGAAAACGTGTGGAATGAAAGTGCAAAATTCACGCGTCTAGAAGATAAATCAGATGAAATAGACAAAGTAGAGCGCAAAGTAATAACTGAAATTAAGATCTGGACAGATGCCAGTTTAATTAATGTGGCCACTGCACAGAAGCTCAAGCCATTTGGATCATCTACATTAACAATGTACGGATTACCAAAAATACACAAAAAATGTTGTGGCCAACTTTATCAATGGTCAATTCTCCGTTTCATACACTAGCTAAATGGTTCGTTTGTATACTGGAACCAGTACGTAATCTACTAGGTAATTATTCGGTTCCGATTCGTTTGAGTTTGTAAAGAAAATTCAAGATATAAATGTTAAAAACAAGATTATGGTACCATTTGATGTTACGTCTTTGTTTATAAATGTTCCAATTGATGAAACCTTTGACATTATAGTCAAAGCGGTAGAACACATCATATTACCATCGCCGGTGCCAGGTCACAATCTGCGCAAGCTTATCCTATTATGCACGCAAGGCGTAAGGTTTCGTTTTAATGGAAGCATATATAAACAGACTGGTAGTGTGGAAATGGGGAGCCCCTTATCTCCAGTGTTGGCTAAGATTTTTCTATGGTATCTCGAGAACACATCACTAAGGAGTGACGTGAGTAAATGTACGCAATATATACGGTAGGTGGATGATATTTTCCTTGTCCTCAAGAACAGGTCGCTTTCACGAACACTGCTTTAAAGTTTCATCAAAACACATAAGAATATCGGTTTCGCGTTAGAGCACGAGAAAGATGACCGTCTGCCTTTCTTAGATGTACTATTAAAGAAAGAAACTGATGGTAAATTAGATAGAACAATTTACCATAAACCAACCTGGTCTGAATAATATTTGCATTACATAAGTTTTGTTCCGTTTCAAAATAAATTATCAACAGTTCGTGGCCGCTTTACAAGAATTGACAGGTTGGTTAGTCAAGATTCAAAAGAAAACGAATATAATAAAGCAATTAACGATTTAATGTCTAATGGCTATCCCAGACTATTAATTGAATCAATTATTAAAAGGGAATTAAACAGAAACAGGCGTATTACGGACCAGAAACGAAAACAGTCTACCTGAACATCCTATTTAATGGGGATGCAGTTTACCGAATGGTACAAAAGAAAGTTGAAGCGGCATTAACTGGCACATTTAATGCAGCTAAACTACGAGTGTTATTTAGGGTAACACACTTTAGGTTACCAGCAATCGAAGAGAAACAGCCGTAAATGTCGACATGGAATATTATTTACCAATATACATGCGCAAGTTGTCGATCTACTTATGTAGGCCGATCGACCAGACGGTTAATTATTCGAGTGAGAGTACATTGTAACTTAAACGCCTGTTTTAAATAAAATTGTGAAAACACGTCTGCAGTTGCGCAACACATCGTTGAAACAGCATACGTATGTTCTCCAGACGTAGCAGTTAAAATAATGCAATAACAAAAGGGATCTAGCCACATACGAAGCCCTATGGATTAACAAATTGTAGTCGGATTCATGCAAGCAGAAGAAGCATGCTCAAGCATTGAGCTTTAATTGGAGGTGACGCACGCAATTGATTGGTTTCCCTTTATTCACACTCTTTCAATATTTACATATTTTCATCTTGCTTTGCGGCAGGGTGGCTCACTGGTTAGAGCAACAGATTCCGAAGCAGACGTGCCCAGGTTTGAGCCCTGTTCGCGGCAAATTCTGGCCAGTACCTGATGAGTTTCTAATAAGAATGAAACCGGTCTACTGTATGAATTGCCTCTTCTACACTATTCAATTCTTAGTTTATACTGACATAAGTAAGTTATTAATGGGACAGGTGCTTTGATCAAGATCTCAACCTAAATTAAAATAGTTATTATCACCGCCCACGCAACTAATGTTCGTTTAAATATAAAGGGATGTTCATTTGTAGATACTTGAGAAGAAAATGAGATAGAAGCGTTTCTTGTATCTGATAAAATTTCTTTTTTTGCATATGGAAAGGATACTATAAGTTATATGAATCTTCAATTCCATAAAAAATTTATAGGAAGCGTGGTATCCGTTTTATTTGACTGTCCGGGATTGGGAAGTTAGAACTTTATTTCTAAAGTTTTGTTACATAAGCTTAACATGCTGAGGAATACATTAAACCCCAAAACTAAGTTGGGTATTCAGCGCCTATAAAATTGTATGTACTGTAGCCAAAAGCTGGCAGTATCCTGGGCTTTTAGAAGCAATTGGCTTTGGCTCAGGCTCCGTCCACCCGGAAAAAGTTTGGCACCAAGCTACATTGTAGGAGTTCCCAATAGGGCCAAAGTAGTCCTACTGAACAAGTTTCTCTTGTCACACCCCTGTTGTTTTAACATACTGCTAAATACATCTATTTAATGGAATTGGTGTTTAGCTCAAACCCGAAACTTTGATTTGAATAAATATGTATAGTATATGTCGACCATTAGGGATGAGAGCCACATAAATGGAGGTAAAAAATCATGTTAACACATGATCTCTATCAATCTATCTCACATTATTTTTATTACATTAGTTTTTCTTAAAACATGATTGGTAAAAAAGCACTAGTGCTTATTTTAATTGTGCAAGCGTGACTGAAAATACTTTTCTGTTATATATTACTCATTGCAGACAGCTAAAAAATATTCAATTCTGTACTATGCATATCGTACTTAGTAAAAAAATTAATTAAATTAGAAATAGAAGAATATGCCAAAATCAGAATGGTAACAGCTATAATTTCATAACGACATATATTTCGCGCTTACTGTCGACTCTACATTCCGGTTATATTTTTACTAATCTATTATTAGGCGCGTAATACCTCTTGCATAAACTCGCATATACCAATAATTTGAATTGTTAAATAAATCTTGTATTGAAGCCAAAGTTTATTAAAATGCAGGTATGCGCAAAATAGTTTAAAAGGGAGACTTTCTATTCGCTCGAATTCAAATCAAATGCATTATCTAGTACTTTATATAGTAAACCTTAAAAATAAAATGTAACTATGTTGGCCTAAATACATACATTATGAAACTGTGATCTGGAAGCGAGAATTACAAATGCTGAGGCACGCAGACCAATACACTGAATTGCAAAAACATTTCACCCGTCTATATTCAAATTATGTACGAACTTAGATACTGTTTTTTCCTCACCCAATTTAATAGTTGGCGTAGGACGTTATACCGTCTCCTACGTATGAGTCGCTTGTAAACACGAAAAAAAATTTGCACATTGGATTAAACCCTCCGTTCCTGCTGACTTTGGTTAACCATTCTGGTCCTATTTGAACTAATCTGTAAGTAGGTGCTAAAGACTTAATACACAATTGCACGAAACGTAAGAACTACTTTTGGCTATTTAGCTGAGGATTAGGGGTTTTGTATACGTTCTGCTGCGCGTGATTTCTGCTCGGTTTTTTAATTGAAAAACATGGAAAGTCGTATGATTTACAATGTATTAAACTTTTGCAGACACGTTCTCTTCTATTCCAGTTTTCTAGTTTAAAATGCTCTTGATTTCAATTCTTTATTAATGAATCAGTCCAGCCAACATAGTGCATCGAGCAGCTGGTAACGTATAAAACGTTTCGAAAATACCTGAACATAAATTATAAAAATCCATTCTGAAATAAAGCATATTTACAGAATTTCTTTAAAGCAAAATCCGAAAAATATTTACTCACAGCCGAATCCGCTATTTGCAACATCTTTAATCTTCAAGGAAATTTAAAGAAATCATACATTAAGTAAATAGAACAAGGTTAATTATTTTTGTGAATGACTGTGTGAGTAAATTCGCGAGTGTGTATGACTCGCCATGTGCGTATTTCGCTTCCTGATCTTAGTTGCATAATGTATTTACTTCATCCAAATTTATCTAGCCTGCTTGTTAAAATTGACTACATATTACCAAATATTAAAGTCGAGTTGAATTCCAGCAAAAATAAAATAGACAGTTTTAATGCTATTGTGTATTAAAATAGTTTCTGGTTAGTCATATTTTATTCTTGTATCCGGATGGAGTTAACTATGTCAAGGGCAGAAGAGAAGAGGCCTCTATTATAGACGTCAGATTATTAGAATGGGTTTGAGCTATAGGAGGATCGACCCATTGGTCGTGGTTCACAGGCGTTGGTTCATTGCATTGTGTATATCTGCGCTATAAGTGGCTGAGCTTAAAAAGCCTGAATATTAATTTTCCGCAAAAAATAGTATATACTTTTTATATATTTTACTGACAGGTATCACGATAATTGCAAAATTCGATATCTAATGTTTATCGCTAACGGAGTATTTGGCTTGATTCGGCTGTTCTTTTAAGTATGGTACATTTTGTATATTGAATTGGCTTGGAAGTCACATGGCCGAAGTCTCTACACGAAGCGGAATCTATTATTGCTTGAATACATATGCCTTATAAGAGACTGTACCTTCTCTTTTTTACTCACTTTTTGACAAAATATAATGTGGATTTTGGGCGTACTGCCGGCTTCTACTCATGAATTACCAGCAAGCAAAAAACGAATATGTACATGAGACTATACCTTTAGTTCATGCTAATTTTGGCATATCCTTCTGGTCCTATTTTAACTAACTTGTTAATAGGTACATGATGACTCATACGTGATCATCAATTTGGAATTTTTGCTTTGTGCAAATGGGATTGAAAATCCTGCTAATAGCCCCATTAATATGTATAGCTTTAACATTCTTATTATGGCCAGCAAGGTTTTACTTCTGTCTATATTATAACAAATTTCTATAAAAATAGCTGATGTCTATCTGCCTTTAGTATACATACACTAACCAGAGGTTACCATGCGTAGTTTAATCGTATTAATTCCCTTTAATCGCTGATTTATTATAGTTTGAATCTTATTTCGGCAGGTTTATGGTCTGATAGAATTTAGATTTTTCAAAATAAAATTTAATATGTGCTATTAAAAGCCTCCAGTATCTATATTAGTTTTCGTCTTAACGCAATATTGGAGACGAACTGTATCAAATAAAAAATTACTCTAAACAATCAGTGATTACGCGTGTGGTGATAATGAATTAATTCAAGGTGGCGTGCTTGATATTGACACCTATCATAATCATTATGTGCCTGTCAGTACAGACTAAGCATTATATGAGGTAGTAAAGGTAATTAATCCAGTGGACATGTTTCCATCTTATTGGGAACTCGTAATGTACTTTCTAGAATTTTGCTGATGACGAGGCGCAAAATAAACGTATCCCGGAAGGTGACCAGTTCGCGGAAAAATTCTGGGTAATACGTGGTTAGTTCCCAATGCTGAAGAAACCTATCTACTTAATTAATTTACTTTTCTGCATTATAAAATGCTTAGCTCATAATGAAACCATTATAAGTAATGGGATTGGTGTTTATGTCAAAAACCACAACCTTGATTTAAATAAACAATTTTTTTGCCATATGGCCTTACTACTTGGATATTTCATTCGGCATACGTAATCCGCTTCTCGTTTATGAATGTCTTAGTATTAGTTCCCAAAATATCACTGAATCTTAAGAGTATTGATTGATATAATCACACCAGAGTCATCTATTTGTTGGGAATTATTATACTTTTTAAATTTGAACACATACTTATTTGGTTTTATTTGCTAGACAAACCCATCCAGTTGATTCGATTAAACAACCATTTTCTTTCTTTTATGACATATAAAATTTTTTTTAAATTGTTCGTATTGCCTATTTAATGAGCAAATTGAAAAGGAAATTTATTTTAATAACAGAAATTTTCTTTGGATGTTTGTCATATTTTAAGGAATAAACAAAGTTATTTATGCTCGAAAAGCAAACCAAAAAAATGAAATTGATCAAGACACTGAAGTAATGAAATTTTTAATTATTTACTCAGTTATCTTCAAATCATTTAGTGAGGCTCAACCTACGTACAATTCTCAGCTGCTTACGTATACCGTGTGCAATTGGTTAATCTATATCACCTCATAGATTGCCAAATCGTTCATCCCTTTATAAATGGCAGAATGGAGATGGTTAGTTGGAACTTTTTGGCTCTTCATAAAGGGAAGGCTAACAAAAAAACATTAATTAGTATAAAAGTAAAATTGTGTGTAGTGTGTGCCAGGGTGGCTTGTGGTTAGAGCACCAGATTCCGCAGCAGCAGTGCCTACAATAGAGCCCTGTCAGCGGCAATTCGGGACAGTACGTGAGGAGTTCTAAATAAGTAAGAAACCGGTCTACTGCATGAATTGCCTTTTCCACACTATACAATACTTAGTTCATACTAACAAATGTATGTACATAATGGATCAGGTGTATATATTAAGATCGCATTCATGATTAAAATTAATCGTTTATTCCTTTGCCTTAATGAAGTAAACTCGCAGGCAGCATCGATGGAAAATTCCTTTGATATTACGGACATGAGCTAACCATTTGATTTAACATATTAGCGTCTAAATTGCAATGGTCTTTCAGTCCAGTTGTTAACCGTTTGTTCGATCGTCCAATGCGAGTTGAATTAAAAAAATTCCACTGCACTATTTGCAAATAATATAGAAGGCTTACATTAACGATTTTTTTATTTTATTTTCGCAAAAGCCAAACGTGTTAGCCTATTTAACAGTCCCAGTCTGTTTGCATTGCATTTACCATATAAAGCCATTTCCACTTGGTTTTCCTTTATACGACAAATGTGATGTAAGACAATCTCTTTTCTGATTCTACTATATTGATTTTTCGCGATTTGATCAGTTTCATTATGATAAAAATAATAATAGTAATAATAATAAAAATAATAATAAAGATACTAATAATAATAGTAATATTAATAATAATAATAATTGTAATAATAATAATAATACCAATACTACTACTACTACTACTAATAATATTATTAATAATAATAATAATAATAATAATAATAATAATAATAATAATAATAATAATAATAATAATAATAATAATAATAATAATAATAATAATAATAATAATAATAATAATAATAATAATAATGTAATAGTATAATAAGTCAGGACTTGGAAGCTTGGCAAAACTGCAACTTATTATATTATTAACTACAGTGGTACCTCGAGATACGAGTTTAATTCGTTCCAGGACCGAGCCTATAAGTCAATCGGCTCGTATCTCAAAACGAATTTCTCCCATATAAAATAACTGAATTCGATTAAAACCGTTCGGGACCTATGAAAAATCCCCAACCCATTGTATATTATGAATAAAGATATATTTTTAATTAACACACAAACACGTATAATTAACAAATACGTAACAAAATATGAAATAAAGAAATAAAAGCGCTATTTAGCATAATAGTCTTACTTTGGAGACAGACGAGTTCGGTTAACGAAAGTGTACGACAAGGAGGAGGGAGAGTGGGAAGGGATGACGGCACTCTAGACACGTACGTAAGCGGCGCTTTTTTTAAAATTAAAACTATTTTCGTAACTTAAAAACTAAAATTACACATTCCTTATGTTACACGAAGGGAAAAACTTAAAACAATGCACTTAATTTTAAATTTAAACGAAGCTCAACATTTACGTAAATTTAATTATCACTTGTTTTTGCCTTCTTGTCCGCACTTTCTGTACTTGAACTCGCAGCTCTTTTCAATAAAAATGCATCCAAAGATCTTTGCTTTTGTCTGCCTTTCAAAATGCTTCGAAAATGTGACAACCAAGTGTCATTAAAATGAGTTGAAGCACGACCAGTTGCCACTTTTTCTGGATGTTTCCTTTCGATGAAATTTGACAGCTTTTCCCAAATTTCCAGCATGTCTTTAATTTCACCTGTAGAGATCGATTACTCCGGGTGTTCCTCCTCTTCACTTGTGCTAATCTCTTCCAAATCCTCTGTGTGTTGTATCATCTGCAGCTCTTTCAACTCCTCAGTTGAGAGCTCCTCCTCATGTTCTTCAACGAGTTTGTTGACGTCATCGTCATTTACCTCCAGACCCATCGACTTTCCGAGGGATACAATCTCCTCCAACTCTTCTTGCTCTGTCTTGGGCTCAAACCTTTCGAAATTTATTTCTGCGACAGCATCAGGCCATAACTTTTGCCATGCCAAGTCAATGATACGTAGATAGATGACGATGTTGTAGTGATCTCTCCAAAACTCTCGAAGGGTTAGATTTGTGTTTTCCGTCACTTCAAAGCAGCGGCGGAACAAGTGCTTCGTGTACAACTTTTTGAAGTTGGAAATGACCTGCTGATCCATCGGCTGTAGGATTGAATTCGTATTGGATGGGAGGTAGAGAACTTTGATAAACTGGAACTCCTCCAGAATGTCATCTTCAAGACCAGGTGGGTGGGCTGGAGCATTATCAAGGATGATCAATGCTTTCATCGTAAGTTTATTTTCTTGCAGATACGTCTTCACTGCAGGGCCAAAGACGAGATTTACCCAGTCAGTAAAAAAACTGCCGCGTAACACATGCTCTAGCATTGGCGCGCCACATAACTTGCATTTTTCCTTTCAGTACCTTTTGCATCTTGAAAGCTCGAGGATTTTCCGAATGATAAACTAGAAGTGGGTTCACTTTACAATCACCGCTAGCATTTGCACATAATGCAAGTGTCAGACGGTCCTTCATGGGTTTATGGCCTGGCATCATCTTCTCCTTTGCTGTGATATAAGTCCTCCGTGGCATTTTCTTCCAAAATAGGCCCGTTTCATCGCAGTTGCACACCTGTTGTGGGATGTAGCCTTCCCTCGCAACAAGCGCAGCGAACTTTTGGATGTGCTTATCAAATGCTTTCACGTCCGCACTCGCAGCTTCGCCATGCCTTACCACTGAATAGATGCCAGTTCTCTTCTTAAAATTATCAAACCAGCCATGGCTTGCCTTAAACGCTTCTTGTGATGCCTCTTTAGAAGTTGATACTTCTTTCTTCACTAAGTCGGCATAAATATTCCGTGCCTTCTCGCATATTACCGTCTCCATCTGTGTATCTCCTGCCAACTCTTTCTCTTTCACCCACACGAGCAGAATCTTCTCCATTTCCTCGTGGATATTTGTCCTTAATTGAGAAAGAATTGTGGTTCCTTTTGCTGGTGTAGCACTCTTGATGGCATCCTTCGGCTTCAATATCGTACACATTGTCGGTGTACTACGGTCATAGATCTTTGCGAGTTCAATCACTCGTACGCCACACTCATGCTTTCCTATTATTTCTTGTTTTAGTACTATCGACATCATCCTCTTCTTCCCGTCACCATTATCCTTAGCACTCACTTTCTTATGCCCCATGATAACAAACAAAAAAATTTAGTAATCACGCAAAAATCAAGCAAAAAAGAGTACAGCGCACAAGATACACTTCAATTCAAGCGGGTAACACGTACGAGTGAGCGAGAGATTCTCTCTGATGATGCTCGACCCTGCGCGCCACTTAGCGAGACGCTGTGGAAAAACGACTCGTATCTCGGATTTGGGCTCTATCTTGACCGAAAATATGGTCCGAGCTCCGGTTCGTATCTCAAAAAACACTTATGTTAGGCTGATCGTATCTCGAGGTACCACTGTATTAATCATTTACAATGATAAGTATTTTGCGACTGGATTAATCACATCATCTTGCTTCTTCTTCAATAGAGAAGTCACTCGTAAAAATTTAGTTCAACAAAATAAGTGAAAAAAATAAGAGGAACTCACATTTATCACTTAATTTTCGCTTATTCATACTTAAACTTGCAGTTTATTGTACTTACTTGATTACTTCAAATTTCTAAACACACACAAACACATGCATGTTGGACGCCTATGTAGTGCATCATTATTATTTGTCAAGAGATTATTGATATTTAACTTCGATGAGCGTACATATGCAGACACACGCACCTGGCTAAACTTACCTGAAGAAATGTCAGTTTTGGTTAAGTTATTTATCAGTAAGTATAAATAAAGTCGTTTGAACGAAATGTATCACTTGACTTAGTAATTGTCAAATTCCTTAATGCGATGAATTTACCGTTGACAGAGAGGTTCGAAACCAGACCGAGATATATCCGATCTAAAATGTGGAGACAGTGAGTGTAAAAATCTTGTTTCGCAGAGCAAGGACCAAGCAAATAATCAATTCCCTGTCGTGCCAAAACCATATTTTAAAAACTGATTCGCTTTGGTAGTTATCACAGGCGTTGTGAAATAACCAATCACGGCCCGACTTTTGACAACAAAAATAGGTAAGGGCATTGTGTCAGAATTGCATTTGAAGTAAAGCGTAAAATGACAAAAAATTACCCTGCTTTACCTTCCCTGCACGCTCGGACAAAATATTGGCTTTGAATTGCGAAAGTCTAAAAATCTGTTCACTTGCCAATACTTAAGAAGACCATGAAAAAATGTTATTCTGAAAATAACTTTTTCGTTTTGCTTATGAGAAGATTGCTATAAATTTTCTAAAAGTTCATATTTTTAAGGAGACTATAATCTGTTTAATTATCGAAATCGTGCAATTTGTTTCTTCTTCGTCTTTTCAAATTATGAAAAAACTATTGTGTTGTAGGCATCTGGGTCGAGTGCATTCTTTGTAAAAAGTGGCGTTTACTGACAGATGTGCACGATCCAACAGATGTTATTGATGATTGGCACTGTGGTCTTCAATCGAAATATCGAAAACAGAAACTGACGGCATTGACTGGAGAAGCTGCAAATGCAAACCTTGACACCGGTTTAACCCGACCGATAATACAGTTGGCCACTGGACCAAACGATGGAGAAGAAATTATCGCTGGTCTCTTGCAAACAGACGAACGTGCCAGTTGTTCCGTGCCTTTGAATGAAAATTGTAAGGAATCGCTTGGAGGCGTTGATACTTTTTTGCTTTATGCCGACAACCCGTGTGCTGAACCCGATCACAATAATGATCAGGGTCATGTGAATCGAAAAGACTTTAGAGAGATTAGTACGAAGAAGATTCAGGTACGTGACGCGTCTACCGATGAACCTTTGGAGATATCAATAATAGACCCAGTGCTTGAGCTGACTGCGATCGCCATGAAAAACTCCAATAAGACATCTTCTAAATTAAGCGAAGCCAAGAAATATCTTTGGGCATCTTATCATCCTGGCTGTGTGGTATGGGCAAAACTTGACGGTGCGTGTTTAAATTATGTCAATTTTAAAATAGGTATTTTTAAATGTGTTTCGAATTTACTTTCGCAGGCAGATTTAGTTTTCATAAAGTTAAAGAAATGAGTTATAAACTTTCATAGAGTCAATACATAGAAATGTAGAAATCAAGTGATTATGGTAATTATTAAGCTTATTTGTATCGCAGTAATTTATGCTTTTTAACATTTCTTAAACTGAGATACCCACTGTTTGTCTATCCACAAAGAATTGTTGAATTTGCAATTGTTTATCATCTTTGGTTTAGGCAAATGCATACACTGGTTTCACTGCACTATAAAAATAGATGAGTGCTCTCAGCTTTGGTGAACATTTATCCTGACGAGTGAAAACTAATTTCCATTGATGAAATCTCGCTGTTTTTCACATGGCTAAAATTGAAAATAACTTTGTTTAAAATAAAACTGGACCACTGGAGCATAGTTTTGCGCTTATAAGCCCTTTGCAGTTTGTACCTGCTAGTTTGGCTTAAGCTAATGAAACATCGAAGAGAGGTCAATTGCTTTTCAACTCTGACCTCGGATCCATTGTCAATTTTGCAATTTCGAATAATTTACCAGTTTCAACTTAAATATTATCATGCAAAAGAAAAATAATCGGTAGTCTAGTAGATTAATTCGCCTTCAGGTTAATATTTGCTTTCGTTATCTACTCGTGTTTTGTTCAACAAGTGCACAGAAATTTAATAACTGATATTGATCAAGGCCAGACTGTATGGATTTTCTGGTGCAACAGGCATTTATAAATAATTGTAGTTCCCAATTTTGGTGAAATGTAGCATATCTTGAAATCCAATTTTTTGGTATCCGGTACCGACGCGAAAACCATAGTTTTGGTAACATTTACCCACTCGGAAAACATGGTTTTGGTACCATGTACCGACACGGAAAACACAGTTTTGATACCATGTACCGACTCAGCAACCTTAGTTTTGGAAAAATTTACAGGCTCAGTATGTATTATTCCTAGTGATTCGGTGTTGAATTCGCATTTTCGAAGACTTTATATTAAGTTAACTACAATACTGCATATATACACATTGGTATAGGAGATCGTATCGTCCAATTGTTCCGTATTACTTGACCAAATATATAGTGGGTATAGGACGTAGTACCAGCTCCTACTGATGTGTCGCTATTAAGCACGGAACTCATGTGTACACGAGATAATCCCTTTCGTTCATTCTAATTTTGGTTGAACTTTGGTTCTATTTGAACTTAATTGCTAATAGGTGCGCATCATCTAATACAATTTTGTATATGTATTGGTATTCCGCATCAAGCAGTGTATACATTTTTCAATAGTTTCTGATGTAAAATGGAATATTTTACTTTCATATTCGGAATTATTACAATTGACTTATTAATTAATAATAACTTTTAACTAGATGAATGTAATACAGAACGTTTAGAGCCGTACTTGGGTTGGAATTAGACTGGATAAACTGCCAAGATGGCATATGTTCACATTAAAAATATATATATAAAGCTGGCACGATAAGCAAAATTTATATTATAACCTTTGGTGCAGTAAGCTATTATTTAATTTCAAGATTTACAACGCATTACTAAATGTCGTCAAATCTTGCGCAATCCGTTTATACTTGAAGTAGCAATTTTGTTTAAGTACAAGGCACTATATTAATACCATAGAGTGGAGTAGAGCAATGGAACAAACAAATAAGCCACTTTAGCGTCACGCTCTAAGGGTGGTCATGGAAGGTCGAATCGCGTTCGTCCATGCGATTGATGGTGGTTTCACTATATCCTGCGATTGATAAGCCGATGCTAAAATGGGAATCGATATTTTCATTTTGAACTAAGCGTACTTTTTGGTGACGATTCTAAATTAAACATTGCTTTTGATGGTTATATTAATTTCTAACGACCGGCGTAACTCAGTAGGTTCTGAATAATGTTTTTAAGCGAATCTTGTTTCTAATGTTTATGTATTGGAATCTGCAGCTGCCTATTGTTAATATTAATTAGCGGCTGAATGCTAGCTAATATTTAGACGTGAAAAATTAAAAATATATAAACTATTGCAAGGTTCTGACTAAAACATTTCTTTGAAGCCAAATTTTAAAAAATGAAGTAATTGAAAACTTTTGGTTTCCTCTTTCATGAGTTTTCATAATTTAAACGAAGAAATTTATTGCGCATTGTGGTATAGGTTTATGATAATGCAAATTTGATAATAAACCTAAAGAAGTAATAATATTTTCGCCAAAACACAACTCTATTGAAATATATGTTACTTTATTTTCAAAACGATGAAAAGCAAAGTGGATAAGTTGGATAAGATGTGTGTATTGTAGAACAAAAATTAGAATGCGGAAATATTTGTACAATGGAAAACCCCCCATACACACACTTGGAATTCACCGGTTTTTATTCTATTAATGCAAACGTTAATTTAGATTTTTAACTGCCGAGAAAGGATGCTGATTTTGAAATTTGAATTTTATGATCTATTTTTCGGTTACCGCAGAAACGACCTCCGTATTGCTAGATGTGTTTAATCTCAAACGAGGCTAATATAAATTAATCAATTGAACGGGAAATTTAAATGTGTATGTCACTGTATATACGTATTCAGTTCCTAGTTCCTTATTGTATAATATCAGCATTTAATAACATTTACTTACTTCGCCAACATAAAAAAATTAAAATTAATGTACGCAATATTACAGGCGAGGTAAGCTACGGCGTAAAGAACATAGTCTAGATTAACTCTGTTGACTAAACGTACTTTAGTAGAAGGTTATGCCGAAATGAACAGGGTATTTCTCAATTTACATTACTCAAATGGATCAAGTTAAAAAATCGCACTCATATGGACATTTTTTTTAATCAATTGCACTTAATATGCAGCTTCTTCCAAATTGCAAATTAGTCGAAATCTCAAGTCGTTTTCGTTAGATTATTGCGACACAGTCGGATAATTCCATTACCGCTTTGGCATTATGTGTATTGTTCTGTAATTCATGTCTAATGGAACGCCGTTTTATTATTAAAAACTGCCTATTCAAGATATAACAAAACTTTTCACCATATGTAGGCTACCCGGAATGGCCAGCGTTGCTTGATTGTGACTCACAAGGTGAGTATGCAATTTTCGACTCGACAACGGGTGAAGCTATTGCATATCTGGTTGTGTTTCTGGATCCTGGTCAGCCATCTGTTCAATTGATACGTGCGAACCGGATTCGACGCTACTTTAAGTCAGATGCTGACTCTATTCATTTGAATTCTTCAAAGGTAGGCATGACATTATGTGGCAACTTCCTATTTGATAAGTTTCGATGTTGCGTCTCAGAAAATGTTTTTCTATCCAGAAATATATATATATATATATATATATATATAAACTGTTTAGAACTTCTTCGTAGCTTTAAATGTGCATATCAGGGGCAATATAAATTTATTTTGATGAATGATCTCACACAATAATCGCAGACGCAAGTTCTTCCATTTAATCAGTATAGCTCTGCTATGATTCTAGGCAAATAATGTGATTTATCATGAATTCATTATTTGATCTACGCTTAAAAAGCATTATCAAATGGTACATTAAAAATGAATTTCTTCGTGTTTAGCTTTCTTATCGACATGAAAAATCTTACAAACCTGCCTTTTCTTTTAATAGTTTGACTTATTCTGCATTAGCCTCCTTCACGACCGTAAAACAGCAACGTAATTTGAGATATAAAATTTAAATTTGCCAAACTATTCTCACACAAACTATCTATAGCATATATATTTATAGAATAAATCAAAATCTCCTTCAAAAACTATTAAGAATGGGTGGAGCTCCAGTATAAAAATCAGCAATTCGTGAACAGGTAACATTGTCAATAGTAATAAGTTTTCAGTTCTATACATGGTGAAATCGAAAAAAATCCTTCAGATTTTAAAGGATATTGAAATTAATAAGCTGAATTCTTGCTTAAACGTGGAGAGAGTTATTCAAATCGAAGTAAAATTGGACTGAAAAAGCAGTGATCGGGCTGTCAAAATTAACAAATGTGCCGCAAAATACGATACATCGAGTAATTGCGGACACAATAAAAATTAAAGCTATGAAACATAACAAAGCGTTACGAAAAAGAAGCAGTCTACATTACTTTAAATTAAGTCAGATATAGACAAAAGGTGATTGGTTACGACATATAAACTGTTCAAATTGAATGAGCGAAAAATATTAACCAATCCAGAATAATGGCTGTAGATAATGAAATAAATAATATTTTTCAATAAATATTATTCCATGGATTACTGTTCTTTTTTCACACAATTAAAAAAATGGTGAATTTATCAACAATCCGTATATATATATATATATATATATATATATATATATATATATATATATATATATATAAAGATAGTGGAAATTCTGGCAACTGTTTAATGAGTGTCAAATCAGGACAGAACCGGCTTATTTAATAGATTTCATTTCATACAATATTTAATGTTTGTTTTTTATTACAACATATAAATAGTAAAATTGTACCATTCAGCTTTAATGCAATATCACGTTCTGTAGTGGAATGGTGCCAATTATATAATGAAATATTTGGAGTTGGCCAGTTGGAACTTTAGGTCTAAATCGCTGTCATATATGAATTATCTTAATGAAAGACAAACGAAATAAATTAGTTGATACATAGTCTAAAATTGCATGTACTCCGTGAGTTGGATCGTGCAGTGAATGCTTTGCAAGACTCTGTAGTACATGTGTCCTGGTTCTAGCCCCGAATGTGGCATTTTTGCCAAGTACTTGGAGATTGCTTAATGAGGATGAAACCGATCAATGTGCTGATTTTATTTGCTACCTCATGCAACTTTTAGCTTATTATGACAACATACATATAATAAAATCATGCTTTTCTACTCTTATTCAGTATAACTTCCCAAGTTGGCATTGTTTCTACTCAACTATGACAGATACGGTAGTGGCTAATTGTAATTGTAGGTCGAAAGCGATCCAATTTATGGTCCAACTGAGAGAAAGATCGTTTAATAAACTAATTTTTTTAATAACAGAAACTTACATGTAGTGGCCAGCTTGAGTTGCGCAATTGATGATCTTCAAGTCTGGGTTAATGTGCTTTTGTTGGAGCCCGGCTGTGGCAACTCTGGCATTTAATTAAGGAGTAACCAATATGGGAAAATGCAGTATATTTGATAAATTGCATTTGTTATCTTATTAAATGCGTAGTTTTTATTTCCAATATATAAATAATAAAATTATGCCAATCTACCATCATTCATTATCATTTACCTAGGTGGTATTGTATCTGATCTATAGTGATAGATTGAAGGACGACTTGTCTTATTACGATGATATGTAGAATTCACCTGAAAGTAAGACTAACCAAATACATAAGTATGGATATATCTAAATGTTGCTTGCAATATGCGGTTTGCGTGGTGCGGTAGGGGATTTGTAAGACTGATACATTCCTGTCATAGTTTGAACACCGGCTATATAAAAAATGTTTCTTGCTGTTAATTGATAAGTGCCCACGAAGTACGAAACCGGTCTGTTTGATGAATTGAATTCGTAACTTTAAGTAAAGAGTAGTTTATACTGACAGCATATATATATATATATATATATATATATATATATATATATATATATATATACATAATTTATAATGTCCATTGCCTATCAATATAACACAGTATATTTCTAATTAGGAAGAAAAAACACCTTAATAATAAAGTGGATAAAGGCCATTTGTTTCGTGAAAACTAATCATCGCTCTACAAACATTCATTTATATACATTTTGGTTTTCAATTGATTATGCTAATGGTAACAAATCTGACTCGCTTTTACTCCTATTTCTTGTTTTTGCTGGTTGGTACGTGTGTATGCATTTGTGTTTGTGTGTGCCTGTTTCATGTAAAGGTCATTCTCGCAGTATTGCAAAGTGATGTCTGAGATCTGGTCATTATTGTTTTGATGGCTTGAGAATTAACCATTTGTGCGCATTGTTCGCTGTTACATGTACAAGTGCTATTTGCCCTAGTGTAGTTTATCGTTTCACCTTGCTGCGCAAATTTTAGTTCTGCACATCAACCCATCAAAACAAATATGATCAGATGTCAGGCATCACTTTGCAATACAGAGAGTATGACCTTTACATGCAAACAGGCACACAAAAAAGCACAAACGCATATACACTTGCCAACGAGCCAGAACAAGAACTAGAAGTAAAAGCGAGTCAGGTTTGTTACCACTAGCATAATCAATTGATAACCCAGAATGTAAATAAAAGAATGATTGTACAGCGATGATTAGTATTCACGAAATAAATGGCCATTATCCACTTTGTTATTAATGTGTTTTTCTTCCTAATTAGATATATATATATATATATATATATATATATATATATATATATATATATATATATTATTCAGTAGGAAGTAAACGCACATTTAATAGACCAAGGTGAATTTATTTGCGAATATTTTTTTAGGACTTTGAAAATGCGATTTCGCTTTAGTTTACCCACATATAAGCATAAATATCATTTTGAGTATAAATGTTTTTCGAATTGAATGTTTGAGCGAATGGAAGTCTGTAGGGATCGTATTATATATGTCACATATCTAGATGGTTTGAGTTTTGTTATGAAGATTTGTTAAACCTGTCTATTTACATAATTTTTTTGTATTTATGATATCTGGTCATTGGTTTTGTGGTTGTTATTTGCCTTTCAGTGCTACCTACCACATCCCCATCTAGTATACCACCTGTTTGAGGAAAGTGTTCAAATTTCTTTCTCGTCCATATTTTTTCTAGTTGTTTTCATTTTGGTTCTGTATTGTCCGGATGTAGATGTTTTGTAATAAAGTTACATTCGAGTTTTTAGAGAAAAATCAGACCTCCCGCAAGAAATGCATAAAGCGTAACCGATTGGAAAGAAGCGCGCAAAGCAATATGTAAGAAAAAAGTACTTAAAGCTCAATCCGGTCTCGGAATTACAAAAGTGCGTCCATCTATCTCATAAATTCTTCTGTAAACTTTTACAACCAATTCGAATCATAATTAACACATAAATTGTTAAAGATCTAACCGAAAAGCTGAAGAACTTGAACGTCGCCAATGAATCAATGGTCTCCATGTATTCTTTAAATCATGTTTATGAGCTTGAAGTAAACACCAATCCCATTGTATTTAACCAGTTGTCGAACAACATAGCTGAACTGCCATAAATCACACGTACTGATACGTTTCGATCTTCCATGATTATCATCAGAGTACAACGGCAAACTGACTAGCGAGGGTCAAATCGCATTGCATATATATGGATAGCAAAATTCTATATTGACAGATTGAGGGAGGTTAGCTGGTACTTTAAGTCTAAAGTTATACTTAATAGGCTACAAATAAAAGAAATTTTAACCAGGAAGCATTAGATAGTATAAATTTTAAAATTGTATTCAGTTTGCTCAGGATAGCTCGGTAGTTAGTGCAACAGATTCCGAAACAGACGAGCTTAAGTTTGTGTCCTGATGGCGGCCAATTCTGTACAGTAAGTCATGAGTTCCAACTGAGGTTGTAACCGGTATACTGGATTAATTGTCTTTTTTCAAGTTATAAAATTCGTAGTATATACTGACATATGTTTGTATATAATCGAAAATATTTTTATATCAAGTTCGAAATCTTGATTTAATTTATTGTTATCAAAGCCCGCTCAGCCAATGATCATTTAACTGCATTCATGTTCAATTCAATACCACGTCTCATGGAAGCGTGGTGTCTGTTCTTTAATGACAGATTAGGAGTGGTTAGTTGGAACTTTATGCAAAAAGTTATACTGTGTAGGCTTCAAATAAAGGAAAGGCTAACCAAGAAACATTATTTATTATATAACTGAAATGTTTGTGTGGTATGCGCATGGTAGCTCAGTGGTTAAAGCTACAGATTACGAAGCAGTCGTGCCCAGGTTCGAACCCTGTCCGCGGAAAGTTCCGGCCAGTACGTGATGTGTTCCCAATCAGGACGAAACCGGTTTAACAGACGAATTGTTTTTTCTACATTTTACAATTCTTAGTTTATACTGACATAATGGGCTAGGTGATTATACCAAGATCTTTACGTTGATTTAATTAATTTTTATCACGGCCGCGCAATCAATGTTCATTTAAATATTTAAATATTCAATTTTATAGCACGTACGGAGGTAGCGTGGTTTCTGTTCTATATTGAATATTCAGGGTGGTTATGTGGAACTTTATGTCTATAGTTATGCTATATAGGCTCCATCTAGGTGAAAGTCTAACCAAGCAACATTTGTTAGTATATAACTAAAAATTTAACGTCGTATGTGAAGAGTAGCTCTGTGGTTAGAGTAGCAGATACTGATGCAGACATGCTCGCGTTCGTGCCATGTTCGCGGCAAATTCTGGACAGCAAGTGCTAAGTTCCACATGAGGTTGAAACCGGTCTACTGGATGAATTGCCTTTTTCACATTATAAATTTCTTAGTATATAATGACAAATGTATGTACATAATATGCCAGGTGTTTATATCAAACTTCAAATCTTGATATAATTAATTATTATCGCCACCCGCGCAGCCAATAATTATTTAAATATATGCATATTCAATTTACTACAATTTTCCTAGGTAGCGTGGTGTCTGTTCTGTAATGAAAGATTGGGATGGGTTAGTTGGAACTTTGGTTCTAAAATTATGCTATTTAGGCTTCAACAACAGGAAATTCCAACCAAGAAACATAAGTTAGTATATAACTGAAAAAATATTTGTAGTATGCACAGGATGACTCAGTGGTTAGAAAGACAGATTCCAAAGCAGACGTCCCATGTTCCAGCCCTGTTCGCGGCAAATTCGGAACTGTTTGGGGTGAAATTCCAATTAGAACGAATCCAATCTACTGGATTAATTGCCTTTTCTACATTATACAATTCATATTTTATATTGGAAATGTATGTTTATAATGCGACAAGTGTTTATATCAAGATCGCAACCTTGATGTATAAAAATTGTTATCTCCGCCCGGCAACCAATGTTCATTTATATATACATAAATATTCAATTAAATAATACATCCGAAGGTTTCATGTTTACTGTTCTATAAAGACAGAATGGGGGTGGATAGGTGGAACTTTAGGTCTAAATACATGATTTATAGGCTCTTCATAAAGGAAAGTCCAACTAGGAAAAATTATTTAATATATAACTGAAAACTATTTGTGGTATGCGGTGGGGTGTCTCAATGGTTAGCGCGACAGATTCCAACGCAGGCTTGCCCAGATTCCAGTCCTGTCGATGGCAAATTCTAGAAAGTAAGTAATGAGTTCTCTATAAAGACGAAACCTGTCTACTGGATAAACTGCCTTTTCTACATTATACAATTCTAAATTAATACTGACCAATGTATGTGCATAGTCTGACAAGTATTTATATCAAAATCACAATTTATCAATAAATGATTGCGCGGGTGGTGATAACATTTCTTTAAATCAAGTTTTCGAGCTTGAAGTAAACACCGATCCCATTGTATTTAACCAATCATCTAACAACATAACAAAACTATCGCCAGCCGCAACACACTGAAGCGTTTCGACCTTCCGTGATTATCATCAGAGTACGACGGCAAACTGACTATCGAAGATCAAACTGCATTGAATATATATAGAAATCAAAGTTAGATATGCGGCTCTCACCTCTAGCAGTCTCGCATACATTGAACTTGACTGGAAATGTCGGCTGCACAATTTCTATTCAGTCACATAAAAATATACAGGCAATACAATTTAACAATAATTGATTGCGCGGGTGGTGGTTACAATTCTTTAAATCAAGTTTCGAACTTGAAGTAAATACCAAGTCCATTGTATTTAACCAGTCGACGGACAACTTAGCCGACATTTCCAGTCATATTCAATGTATGCGAAACTGCTAGCTGTGAGAGCCGCATATCTAATTTTGATTTCAATATATGTATTAAATGCGGTTTAATCCTCGATAGTCAGTTTGCCGTCGTACTCTGATTATAATCATGCAAGGTCGAAACGCATCAAAGCGTTAGTGCGTGCGACTAGCGGTAGTTTTGCTATGTTTTCCGACGACTGGTTAAATACAATGGGATTGGTGTTTACTTCAAGCTCGCAAACTTGATTTAAAGAAATGTTACCACCACCCGCGCAATCAATTTTTGTTAAATTTTATTTTCTATGTAAGTATATGTGGCGAAAGCTGCAAACAGTTAATGTTCGGGACTGCATAGAAATTGTGCAGCCGGCATTTCCAGTCAAGTTCAATGTATGCGAGACTGCTAGAGGTGAGAGCTGCATATCTAAATTTGATTTCCATATTTATTCAATGCGGTTTGATCCTCGATAGTCAGTTTGCCGTCGAACTCTGATGATGATCATGGAAGGTCGAAACACGTCAACGCGTCAGTGTGTGCGACTGACCTCAATTTCAGCAATTTTATTATTAGCCAGTTGAAGAATTTGTTTCTACGGAAAAAGGAAATCATACGACATTATGCGTATTAAATATCGTAGCGACAAATAGGCAAATCTTCATCTGCCAGTGTTATCGAAAAAACGCAGTTATAAAATAAATTTAGGCATACAATTGACGAAAAACAATTCAAATAGTATAAAACTCATAATTTTAAAAGAGTGCTACTCTAATCGGCGCATGTGCACAGATCGGGCAATGGAAATTCTTTATCCTTACAAAATTCCTCTTCAGCAAGTGTCACAAAAGAAATGTAGAGAAAAATTATAGTGAACAGCAATTGGGAAAGCAGACAGCAACAAAAATAATAAACGTATAATTGCGTAAGTTGGATGATCTACAGATGAAGTGTCAACGTGCAGTCAGCCAGTCAATAAAAACGACTGCGTAGGCATAAGATGCATAAGAGCACAAAAGATAAAACAATTAACTTGCAAGTGATGGTCGTTTTTATGTTTCCTGACGCGTTAGATACATTTGGATCGGTGTTGATCTCAAGTTCACAAACCTGATTTAAAGAATCATTGTCACCGTGCGCGCAGCCAATGATTGGTTGTGGTTATTTCGAGTAGACTTTCGGGTGTTCATAGGCGTGTGGTTGTGCACTTTGGTAGCCATTCTTACATTATATGGAGTTTAAAAACACGGCAGCTTTATAATAATAATAAAAAATTTCGAGGACTATATGTAAAACGGGCCAACCAGCCTAACCAAAGAATATGTTAGTTCTAAACGTAGAATATCCAAAAAAAACTATTATATATTTAAACAAAACACACCCCGGTCTATATATTCGAAAGTTCCACTAACATGATACTGCAGTCGACTGGCCAAAAATCAAAAAAATTGTTATCCTGGTAAGTTTTATCATTCACTTAAACAAAATCAACGATAATACAACCGGCCCGACAAATAACTGAATTAGAATCAGCTGCGCAAACGCTATTACCCTCATCATTAACATTTCTTGAAATTGCGCAACGAGATGATGTATTAAAAGAACAATGGTTCGCGAACGATGATAAAATTTATTTAAATAAATGTTACTATCTTTATATGAATACCTGTCTCATTATGTAAAATCTTCAGTATAAGCTATGAATTTTATAGTTCTCAATAAGGACGAAACCGGTCTACTAATTCAATTGCCTTTTATACACTATAAGATGCTTAGTTTATACTGTCAAATGTATGTATATAAAGATGAGCTATTGGTACTGAAATCTAAGGAACCTACGTTATTACCAGAGAGACATAACACAACTCATAAACATTGTGACCTGGTAGCCAACATATTAGACACAATAGCCAAAATAGTGAAAGTCTAGTAAAGACTCAACCCATCGATTCAGGACTAGTCAGATCTAAAACATTAAGTCGTTATACCGTCATTATGACCGCCTACACGCCCACAGGTACACATAACCACACACACATATTTTTCATAATAGGATTCCTATATATATGTATATATTTAGATTGTATCCTACTTTAAATTTTCAATTTTCAAACTTTTGTTAACGTTGATTATCATATTAAATTCAATCTCACACAGATAAAATGACCTTAGGTCTTTAGATCTTGTGTGACATCACGTGTGGTATATACCATGGTGCACGCTTTGGGTGTATTGCATTTATATTGATTCTGATGAAAATTTCGGTTATATGAGACAATTTGCCAAAGTTCTATATATTCCTGAAAAATAAATATAATTTGCAGCCTAAATATAATATATACGTCAACTCGCGGCATTTTGGAATTAAACATTATATTTGAAATAATAAAAGTAACTGCATTATTTATTACTTTTATTGCGAAGAATTATTTTTATACGTGAAAATTAATTTCGAAAACCTTTAACAATATATGTCTTTGTTTTCTTGTTTGGAATGATATGTAAGCGCATATATCTGTGCGTGTTTCTGTGTGCGTGTAGGATTTATTCCTGTTGTATATCAAAGTGATGTCTGAGATCAAGTTAATCATGTATTGATGGATCGAGTTATGACCAAAATTTTGACAAAAGCGTTAAATTGGCTGGGTGCTCAGTGTAAAATATATGTTTAAAGATAAAGGATTTACCTGACGGCACAAAGCCTTCTTAATCAATCTTTATGGTAAATGTTGCTGGATTCTGTCGCAAATTGCTTTCTCTTACATCCAATATATATGCTACCGGAAACACATGATAATTGATAGACTTTAAATGATTTGCAGAGAATTGGCAATCGATCTCTGTGTGCTGAATGTCATGTAAACTATTAAAGTTAGGAATTTCCCCTTCGTGATTTGATATAACAAACGTACAAATATTAAGGCCGGAAGGGACGTCTCTAAATGGTAAGTCTAGAATTACCTGCTTGACGGTATCCTTTAGAGATCAAATCTTACTTGGTGTAAATTTAACATCTATGATCCGCTTCGCGTAGTTGTTCATTAGCAAAAATTTTTCTCATGTTACCTAGTTCTTCCTTGATCTTGTGCTAAGAGCAGATCTTCCTGATTCTGTACCGTGGGTTGTTACCTACGTTTCTTTTGATAACTTTGAACACACTGCTTTTGTAAAGAATGAAAAGAGATTTTCTATGTATTGAAAGTGGCAAACCACCATTTTCGACTCGAATGAGTCGGCGGTTCAAGAGGGGAAAATTGTTGACTTTCTCAACCTAGCGAGTGAATTTGATGTCTGAATCGGTTTCATTATCAGGCTCGAGAATTTCGGTTAGGTCTGCTGCGTCTGGCATGAACGATAATGTATCATTTACATACCTTTTGTAGAGTGCGCTCTGATCAATTAGGTTTTTAAGCTGGTTGGCTGAAAATGGTGCATGTATACATCTGCCAGGAAAGGTGCAGTGCAGCTTCCCATAGCCACATCATTGAACTGACGAGAATATTTCCCTTCAAATGAAAATAGCACGACTTATGGACGTGTAAATATCAGGTGTTTGAGATCATGGGTTTATGCGGCAAATTCTTGAAACTCAGTCTAAATCAGATCACACAAGCTGGTGGTTGTGTTTCTCCAGTGGAATGTTCATTAATAAGGATGAGACGTTAAGCGAGACCATTTTGGTTTGTAGGACGTTTTTTTCTCTTTGATTAATCTGCTAGCTTGTAAGAGTCCTTGATAAAGTACGTGTTTCTGATATTTCGCAACGGTTGAAATAGTTTGCAGAGAAACTTAGATAGTTTATTTTGTGGTGCATTAATCATTAATATAATGGGCCGCATCGGAGGAGCTCCTAGGACTGACAATGTTTTATGAGTATATGGCTGGTCATACAATTTAGTTAGTTAGTTTTGTTCTTCCGCGGTCTTATGTCAGGAGCAGTTTTTTCTGATTCTTTTCGATAGGTTGTTTAATAGGTTTGTTTTGTGAGATTTTGACATATTGCTGCTGTAATGAATGCATTTCCCAGTGAAAGGCGATTTTCCATGTATCGCCAGTGTCAACTCACGCCATTCTTGAAATAAACGGCCATTATCCAATTTGTCGTTAAATGTGTGTTCTCTTCCTTAAACATTTACTGTGTAACATTCGAAGAAAATAGATATAACAAAGATTAAAATGTTCGGGTCAGCCTTTTATCTGTAAGAAACTAAAAGCTTATATTGCAGCCAAATGTGTGAGTGCTCAATTTATGGAAGCAATTAAGCTCTTAAAATCTTGTTTACAGTCAGATGTTGTGCTAAAATGATTCCTTAAGCAGTGCAGGTGAAATAACCAAAAACCGATGAATTAGCTAATAAGCGGCTTATTGCCATCGAAGACAACCAGTCAAAACTGCAAGATGCTGACAGAAGTTTTTAATCGCAAAGTCGCCAAATTAGAAGTTTGAACGAAAGCGAATGTAATTTTTTTACAACGACGAAAGAAAAGGTGATGAGAATAATAGCTGACAAAGGAAATTAATACTTCACAAGGGATTTGGACAATCGATATTCATTACAGATTCTGATGCATTTATTAACAATTATTCTATAGCGATCTTGTTATAACATCAGAAAGAATTACTATACTTTGGAAGAAAATTCTGCATTAATAGGAGAAACTTAAGCGAATGCGACGTTATTGACGTCCAAGCTGGGATTGAAATTTCTACTACGATTTAACAAACGGTATCGTCCCACAGGCATTCAATTGACAAGGACTGAAAGATGAGGTAGTTAGCGCATAAGACTACTAAAGAAAGAATTTCAAAAGCAGCCAAATCATTAAGAAGAAGTATATAGACGAACGAAGAAAACTACAATCAGACAAATCTATATGATTTGCCACACCCGATCAAGGATCAGGATTTGTTATACTTGAAGATGACACTTATAGAGGATCTATGACCGAGATCATAAATGAAAAATCGAATTTCAAACCAGACAGCAAACAAAAAATTGAATAAAAAATTCGAATCAAGACTAAATGCTATTCCAAAAAAGATGAAAAAACGTTTTGATTACAACGGTTGATTCCGACATCAGATCAGGACTCATAGAAGAATTCCAAAAGGTGAAACCCGTCGGAACAAATCCCGCTAAATTGTATGGTCAACCATAAACTCATAAAACATTGTCAGTCCTAGGAGCTCCTCCGATGCTGCCCATTGCATTAATAATTAACGCACCGCAAAATAAACCATCTAAGTTTCTCTGCAAACTACTTCAACCGTTGCGAAATTTCATAAACATGTACACTATCAATGACTCTAACGAGCTAGCAGATGAACCAACGAAAGAAAACGTCCTACAAAACAAAATGGACTCGCTTAACGTCTCATCCTTATTTATGAAAATTCCACTGGAGAAATACAACGACCAGCTTGTGTGATCTGATTAAGAATGAGTTACAAGATTTTCCTATATACACCCATGATTTCAAAGACCTGATATTTGTACGTCGAAAATTCGTGCTATTTTCATCTGAAGGGAAATATTCCCGTCAGTTCAATGATGTGGCTTTGGGAAACTGCACTGCACCTTTCCTGGCAGATGTATACATGCACAGCCAACAAGCTTAAAAACATAATTGATCACAGCGCACTCTACAAAGGGTATGTAGTTGATATGCTATCGTTCATCCTAGACGCAGAAGATCCAACCGAAATTCTCAAGCATGCTAATGAAGCCGATCCAGAAACTAAATTTAGTCTCAAGGTAGAGAAAGTCAACAATTTTACCTTCTTGAACAGCCGACTCATTCGAATAGAAATGGCGATTTTCTACTTTCAATACATCGAAAATCTACTTTCATTCTTTACAAAATTTCTTTAAAGAAACTTAGGTAACAACCTACCAAGCAGAATCAGGAAGATCTGCTTTTAACTTAAGATCGAGGAAGAACCAGACCACATGAGGAAAATTTTGCTAATGAACAACTACCCAGAGCGGTTCGTAGATGTCTGCTTTACACCAAGTCAGATTTGTTCTCCAGAGGATACCGCCAAGCAAAATAATTCTAAACTTAACATTTAGAGACGACCCTTCAGGCCTCAATATTTGTACGTTTGTTATATCGAATCACGAAGGGGAAATTCCTAAGTTTAATAGTTTACATGACATTCAGCACACGGAGATCGATTGCCAATTCTCTGCAAATCATTTATAGTCTATAAATTATCATGTGTTTCCGGTAGCATATATATTGTACGTAATAGAAAGCAATTTGTAACCGAATTTCGCAACATTTACCGAAGAAATTGATTACAAAAGACTTGGCAACATCATTATCTATATATATATATATATATATATATATATATATATATATATATATATATATATATATATGATGGAATTACTTTTAATTAATCAGGTGAAAACTAACCTGATTTTCCGTTATAACTATGAGTCTATGTGCGTTTCTACCTTTCGTCTAAGGTTCATTATCGAAAAAACTGCAATAAAACGAAGACAACCCCTCCACGCACACACAAAAGCTTTCAGACACATAGGCATATCATATAAATTAAAACAAATGAGAAATATATATATATATATATATATATATATATATATATATAATTATGTGCATTGCCTTTGTATTTTTTATTATAAAGTAAAAACACTTTGATAACAAACTGAATAATGGCCATTCATTGCAAAATACTAAAATTCACTTTACAATCTTTCATTTATAAATATCCTTGATTTTCATTTGATAATGTTGGTGGCAACAAATCTGACACGGTTTTACTTCTATTTCTTATTTGGGCTGATTAGTAAGTGTGTATGTGTATGTGTCTCTGTGTGTATCTCTTCGCATGTAAAGGTCTTTTTCGCTGTATGGTAAAGTGATGTGTCTGATGTGGTCTTTCTTGTATTGATGGCTTGAGAGTTAACCAACTATTCGCATTGTTGGCTGTTATGTGTAAAAATGTTATTTTTTCGACTGTATTCTTTCATTTCCTTTTTTCCGTATTTTTGTTAACTCCACTTGGTTACAGCGCAAGTGCGGATTATAGTGTTGAATGCTCATGTAGTTTCGAAATTTCTGTCTCCGTATATACAGCTGTTTCTTTCTCTTCAGTTTGTTGCCAATCTGATCTAATGTTTGTTGAGTCTGGTCGAGAGCGTGTTCGGTCTTGCCTGGATACTAGTAAATTGTTGTTGAATTTTGTTATTCGTGGCCAGTCGATTAGAATATCATGTTGATGAAACTTTTGAATATTTAGGCCAGGTGCTTGTTGTTTTATATAAAGGGCTTCATAAATATATAATAATTTTTCTGATTTTGCTTTATGTAGAATTGAGAAATTGGTCAAATTGACTGGGTGCCCCGTTTACAATATATGATCTGAAATAGCTGATTTTCCTGACGGTGCCAAGCCTTTGTTAATCAATTTCTGTGGTAAATGTTGCTGGATTCTGTTTATCAATTGCTTCTTCGTACGTCCGATATATGTGCTAACGCACATACATGAGAATTTGTAGACAATGAATGATTTGGAGAGAATTTGCAATTGATCTTTGGCATCCAACCTCATGATTCTCTGTGTGTTAAATTTGATATTGACTTTAACATTGGAAAAATTCTCCTTAGTTAATCTATTCAGCCACCGTGCTATTGTTGACGTCGGTACATCGCCTCTAAATGGTAAGTTTAGGGAAACCTGCTTGACGGTATCCCCTCTAAAGAAGAAAGAGCAGTTGCACATGCGGAGACGTAAATTTCGAAACTATATGAGCATTCAACACAGATATCCGCACCTGCGCTGTTAACAAGTGGAGAAAGAAATACGGAACAAGGGAAAACGAAAGTCTACACTCGGAAAAAAATAGCATTCCTACACGTAACAGCCAACAATGCGAACAGTTGAGTAACTCTTACGTCATAATTACAAGAATGACCAGATCTCAGACATCACTTTGCAATACGGCGAGTAAGACCTTTACGTGCAATCTCGAACAAACACAGACCCATACGCATACACGCCTACTAATTAGCCAAAACAAGAAATAGAAGTAAAACCGTGTCAAATTTGTTGCCATCCACATAAAAAAAAATGAAAACTCAGGATGCAACTAAATGATAGATTGTAAAGTGAAATTTAGTAGTCTCGAAATATATGGCCATTATCCACTTTGTTATTAATGGTTTTCCTTTCTAATTATAAATAAACTTGTAATATTCGAATGCAATGCACACCATAAAGAATATATATTTTTCGAGTGGTGAGGGGACACCACTTGTACCAAATTCCCAAGAAACTCCATGAAATGTCACTGGAGCCGGCTTATCCTCCAAAAGGAGTCGGCCACAGTAAAGTAAAGTAAAGTAAGTTTTAATCAAAGAATTACAAAGTGAAATGAATTACAATGGCACCTCGAGATACGAGCAGCCTAACATACGAGTTTTTTTTTAAACACGAGCCGGAGCTCGGGCCATATTTTCGGTCAAGCTACGAGCCCAAATCCGAGATAGGAACCGTGTTTCCGGAGCATCCTGCTAGTTAGCGCACAGGGTCAGGCATCATCCGAGAGCATCTCTCGCTCACTCGCACGTGTTACCCGCTTGAATCGAAGTGTGCTTATTAAGCGCTGCACTCTGTTTTGCTTGATTTTTGGCGTGATTACTGAACCTTTATGGGTGTTATCATGGGGCCCAAGAAAACGTGTGCTAGGGACAATGGTGACGGGAAGAAGATGATGATGTCGATAGAACTAAAGCAAGAAAAAAGTAGAAAAACATGAGCGTGGCGTACGAGTAATTGAACTTTAAGTTTAAAGTTAAGTGAATTGTCTTAATTTTTTCTCATTTAAAATGAGAAATGTGTAGTTTTAGTTTGTAAGTTACGAAAATAGTTTTAAATTCTAAAAAAGCACCGTTTACGTACATGTCTAGAGTGCTCTCAACCCTTCCCTCCTCCGTCCTTCTTGCCGTCTCGTCTGTCTCAAAAGTAAGACAAATTATGCTAAATAACTATTTTATTTCTTTATTTCATATTTTGTTATGTATTTGTTTATTATTCACGTTTGTTTGTTATTTGAAAACATATCTTTATTCATAATTTACAATAGGTTGGGGATTTTTCATAGGTCCTGAATGGATTAAATCGAATTTAGTTATTTTAAATGGGAGAAATTCTTTTGAGATACGAACCGATTGACTGGCGAGCTCGGTTCTGGAACGAATTAAACTCGTATCTCGAGGTACCACTGTATTTTGATATGTGCTTGAGTGGGTGATTTGTAGGTTTGACTATCTAGTCCTGATTTTACATGTCACTATTTTTAACATATTTTAATTATTTGAATTCAACTGTTCAAGTTTCGCTTTTTTCTGAAAAATACTATTTTGCCTTTTAGTTTAAGAGGTACGCAAGACAGATGAAATTGGCGATACTAGAGGCAAACAAAGTGCTGGAATTACCACCTAAAGTAAGTGTATACTATATTTAAATCATACTACTACTACTACTACTACTACTACTACTACTACTACTACTACTACTACTACTACTACTAATAATAATAATAATAATAATAATTATTATTATTATTATTATTATTATTATTATTACTATTATTATTATTATTATTATTATTATAGTATCTGTAATAATAACAGAAGTAAAGTTATGAAAATCAACATAATTTAATGGTTTCATATTAAAAGAAGAAATAAAACGTACCCTATTTCTTTAAGAGAACGTTCCTTTTAACAAATATTGACAATTTTTTTAGTCTCCTTACAACGCATATAAACTCGCAAGTACGAATTTATTTAGAAATATATATATATATATATATATATATATATACATATACATGGCATACGAAGCCTTATGGATAAACAAATTGCAGCCGGATTTATGTAAGCAGAAGAAGCACGTACAAACATTGAGCTTGAACTGGATGTGACGCACGCAATTTGATTGGTTTCTATTTTTCACACTCTCTTTGTTCACATATGTCTATCTTGTTTTGCTTTCCAATTTATATATAAAGATATGTTCATGAGTAGATATTTGAGAAGACCATGAGAAAGAAAATTTTCTTATATCTGATAAAATTTCTTTTTGTTTTTGCACAAAGGAAGGGTACAATGAATATACTGATATATATTAATCCTGTCGAAAATTATGCTCAATAAACTTGTATATGTTCATATAATAGCAGATACAATATATTTTTGTCATCCTATTCAAACGTTTAAGTATAAGCTGCACAACTTATTAATTTATACAGAACAATATCTTTTCTTCATTACGACAATATGAGTTAAATGAAAAATTAAAATTTAAGTACGTAAAATTTTTTTATATATTACAAATTTTATAAAGTCATTACCCTCATACGCTATGAGGTATTTATACTTTAATCGTAAATCAATTAAAATTATAGTACAAAAGAGTGCACACATTTGATTTTAAAATTACAACAAAAGATATAACTAAATTATCTCTAACGTTATTATGGCCGTAGTTTGACTAGATAAAAGAGCATAAATATATCCCTTGATGATCTTCCAGGCAGTTAGACGTCGATGAATCCACTTTTATATACAAAAAATATAATAATAAAATGTTTCGGCGATTCCATTCAATTATAGAAAATCAATATATGTGTAAAAAACCTACATCTACGACGTTCATCGGTTTCGAATATGAGATCGTTTACAGGTTCTATAACATTAAGAAACTGCTAAATTAAAACAAAATATTTGAATATTTTCTTAGTCGCGTTCCAAAAGTCTATCGAATAAATACCCACAATTGATAATATTCTAAGGCTATAAAATTTTAACCTCCATTCATCTGCATTTTTTCAGTGTAATCATTTTTATTTCTGCTGAAAGTTAATTATTTAAATCTAATTATGAATATTTTCGTACGATTTATGTAAACCTTTAGTCAATTATAATAATTCAAATATTTTGACTCAATTTTAGGAACGAATTTTCAAATACGGGTATCCGCATAAAGATACAACAATAAATAAAGGCTACCTGGTGAGTTATCCTATGTGTAATGCTTATTTTTCTGCTGAGATGATCGGTCTTTTAATCTAGAATGAAGTCAACATATAAAATGCAATCCAAAACCAAATAGAAATCTCTATATTCTGTTTACTTAAGTGAATAAACCAGACGCTTCCTACTACTCAGATGGATTTCCTTATAGTTTTTAAATACGTTAAACATTTATTCTAAGGTATGAGTTTTAACTTGTGTTATATATTACAAAAATGATATTTTACAAAACCTTATTAGCCGATTTTTGGAGAATGAAGACGAAGCAATTATTTTGGTTTTAATAGATATATGGCCACGTAATTTATATACAAGATATATGTTGTTTTAGAATGTTCAAATAAGGGATGCATAACTAATCACGATTTCGAATGAGATGTGGAAAACCCCATGGTATTGTCTGTGCTGGATCGTATTGGTAATGTTTGCAGAGTTTTAGGCAATGTCTATCTAAGTATATAGCCTCTAAATAAATGAGGACGTTCGCAAACCCAGCCACGCCTGTAACTATAAGCGCATTGTGGGATTTTTCGCACTTCTTGCGTGACAGTACATATTTTGTTATTGATGTAAATACCAAGCAAATCATATTTTGCGTCCACCAAGGTAATATGTGGTCCGCCGAACGTGAATTCAGCGTTTTTACAGCATTTGCCTGAAAAAGATAGCCTAGAGTTACAATTCCAATTAGGTACTATTTGCCCTATTGTCCAACATAAACATCATGTCTATTGTAATTTGTAAGCGGCCCATAAAAACGACTTAATTTTAGTGGTCGGTTCTTTCACATTTGGAAAATCTTCTCTAGAACATTGGTAATTTGTTTTCATTTAATACGCAACGCTAAACTTCTTCTTGATATTTATTAATTGATACTTGGATCGACACAACAGTCGCATTTTTAAAACTCCGTGTCCCTATAAATATATATATATATATATACATCAGAAAAGGCAAAACAAACGGAAAATTGAAACGCAGAGGGCGGGAGAGAGAGTATAATAGTTGAACAACAAATCATTTATGTGTATCATTCCGGTTCACACACAATGCCTGAACATGTTTTAAGTTTGAAATGAGAGTGGTGCACAAAACTGATTGTTTTTTACCATACTTCACACCCGATTCTCGTCCTTATTTGCTGTTTGTTTTGCCGTTTATAAAAAAATGTTTTCATTTTTAGATAATTAAGGCTACAATGACATATACATGTTTATTGAGCCTGATTTAGTTTATTTTTACTTTTGAACATTGGAATGTTAATGTGAATTTAATTAAAGTTCGCAATGAATAAATTATTAAATGCTTCCTTTGATATATCTGCTGGGTAATAATGCACATTTTTACTATATGGCAGGTCCATTCAACGAAGTTTTAAAATTACCTGATCTGCGGTTTGACTAACGCAGCTTTCATTGTTGCATTAGTTTTCTTTTTTCGAAATATTTCGGCTAAACTTATCGTTAGCCTACAACATTTGCAATGTACCTTATAAGTTTAAAAAACGAAACTAATAAACCAAGCGCGTTATTTCCTCTAGACATAACATTTAAACTTCAGACTGACCTTTCATTAGATATTCGTGTGTCACATGTGTGTGTGCATTTTCATAACTGTTATTTTCATCTAACTAATTGAGACTAGAGTGGCTGAATAATAACTTAGCAATTGCATGCGTTAACTATTCGTTTTATACACTCAATGTAAAATGACGTAACTGAGACTTCACGCACACTTTCTGGTGGGGGTAGACGAATAATTCAGAAACACTCGTCATAAAAACATACCATGAGTGATAAAACTAGAAGTCCGAAAGACCAATGCACATTTTAAATTTCAATTTAAACCACTAGTGTTGCACTCAAGATAGACTAGTTAATAATAGTATTCCAAATCGAACGTAACGATTTCTCAACAGCTGTTTCATTCATAATATTATCTCTAGATTTAATTTCGAAAGATTTTCTAATCAATCTTGTCACCCTTTTACGACTACATATTGCTATGCGTTTGCATTCCTCCCAGTTTACAGTATGCCCAGTCTCCACTACATGACGAGCAAGATCAGAATTAGCAAAATGTCCATACTTACACGCAGCTTTATATTCACCTCTTCTTACTTTGATTGGGCGCATGGTCTCACCAACTTTCTTGAGACTACAATCTTTGCATGGGTCTCTTAAACTCCTGATGTTTCTAAGGGTTCAATCTTTTCTTTTTGGTTAGGGAGTATAGTGCCTAGTGTAAGTGACTGTTTTAAAAACTTATATTGTAATTTAAAGCTAATGATTTCACTTTTCTACTTAATATAGAGTCTGGTAATAACATTCCCTTCCGATCTTCCTTCTCCTTATCCGCTTTTATGTACCTCAAACTCAGTAAATATTTTTCACGGCGTCCATTATTGTTGTATCTATTAAATGAAGTGGGTAACCAATATCCTTGAATATATTGCGTAGCAATAGAAATTAAGTTGGTTTAATTACTGACATTACAGGTTGGTATCACGTACCGACTCAGAAACCATAGTGTTAGTATCCGGTACTCATCGATTTCAAAAAAAAGTATCAGTTACTAACACAATATATTACAGTAAAATACTGTTTGTTGCGAAGAACTAATATATATGCAAGTATGTATTCGGTTTGCAACCTAGTAATAGTTCAGTTGTCCAGAGGATAACCACGCATGAACGGAAGGTATCTCATGCACATTCGTTTCGTGCTTACTGGCGACTCATCAGTAGGAGCCGGTATTACGCCCTTTAACCACTATATATTTGGTCAAGAATGTGGAATAATAGGACGGTACAATCTCCTAGACGAATGTGTAAACCTGTAATAGTGAAGCTAACATAATCTAAAGTCAACGACAATACGACTTCAATGCTAACTCACACTATATAATATATATACCGAGTCTGTAAAGGATACTAACACTATGGTTATTGTGTTAGTAACTGATACCTTTTTGAAATCGATGAGTACCGGATACTAACACTATGGTTTCCGAGTCGGTACATGATACCAATCTGATGGATATAAATTTATGCTAAAGTTCACCCAAATTGAGAATTACAACAATTTCCGAACACCTGTTACTCCAGTTAAACCATACACTCTGGCCTTCATCGATATCAGTTATCACATTTCGCGGTAAGCATGACATCATTCAATTCAATATGTTACAGTCAAATACTGTTTGTTGCGAAGAACTAATATATATGCAGGTATGTATTAGGTTTTGCGAACCTAGTAACAAATTAGTTCAGTTGTGACCAGAAGGATAAACCAAAGGCAGCATGAACGGAAAGTATAATCTCATGCACATTCGTTTCGTGCTTACTGGCGACAGGTTTACACATTCGTCTAGGAGATTGTACCGTCCTATTATTCCACATTCTTCTACCAAATATATAGTGGTTAAAGGGCGTAATACCGGCTCCTACTGATGAGTCGCCAGTAAGCACGAAACGAATGTGCATGAGATTATACTTTCCGTTCATGCTGCCTTTGGTTTATCCTTCTGGTCACAACTGAACTAATTTGTTACTAGGTTCGCAAAACCGAATACATACTTACTAACACAATAGCCATAGTGTTAGTATCCTTTACAGACTCGGTATATATATTATATAGTGTGAGTTAGCGTTGAAGTCGCATTGTCGTAGACTTTATATGATATTAGCTTCACTATTGCAGGTTTACACATTCGTCTAGAAAATTGTACCGTCCTATTATTCCACATAATTCTACCAAATATATAGTGGTTAAAGGGCGTAATACCGGCTCCTACTTATGAGTCGCCAGTAAGCACGAAACGAATGTGCATGAGATTATACTTTCCGTTCATGCTGCCTTTGGTTTATCCTTCTGGTCACAACTGAACTAATTTGTTACTAGGTTCGCAAAACCTAATACATACTTGCATATATATTAGTTCTTCGCAACAAACAGTATTTAACTGTAATATATTGAATTGAATGATGTCATGCTTATCGCGAAATGTGATTACTGATATCGATGAAGGCCAGAGTGTGTGGTTTAACTGGAGTAACAGGTGTTCGGAAATTGTTGTAATTCTCAATTTGGATGAACCTTAGCATAAATTTATATCCATCAGGTTAGTATCATGTACCGACTCGGAAACCATAGTGTTAGTATCCGGTACTCATCGATTTCAAAAAAGGTATCAGTTACTAACACAATAGCCATAGTGTTAGTATCCTTTACAGACTCGGTATATATATTATATAGTGTGAGTTAGCATTGAAGTCGCATTGTCGTTGACTTTAGATTATGTTAGCTTCACTATTACAGATTTACACATTCGTCTAGGAGATTGTACCGTCCTATTATTCCACATTCTTCTACCAAATATATAGTGGTTAAAGGGCGTAATACCGGCTCCTACTGATGAGTCGCCAGTAAGCACGAAACGAATGTGCATGAGATTATACTTTCCGTTTATGCTGCCTTTGGTTTATCCTTCTGGTCACAAATGAACTAATTTGTTACTAGGTTCGCAAAACCGAATACATACTTACTAACACAATAGCCATAGTGTTAGTATCCTTTACAGAATCGGTATATATATTATATAGTGTGAGTTAGCGTTGAAGTCGTATTGTCGTTGACTTCAGATTATGTTAGCTTCACTATTACAGGTTTACACATTCGTCTAGGAGATTGTACCGTCCTATTATTCCACATTTTTCTACGAATATATAGTGGTTAAAGGGCGTAATACCGGCTCCTACTGATGAGTCGCCAGTAAGCATGAAACGAATGTGCATGAGATTATACTTTCCGTTCATGCTGCCTTTGGTTTATCCTTCTGGTCACAACTGACCTAATTTGTTACTAGGTTCGCAAAACCGAATACATACTTACTAAGACAATAGCCATAGTGTTAGTATCCTTTACAGACTCGGTATATATATTATATAGTGTGAGTTAGCGTTGAAGTCGCATTGTCGTAGACTTTATATGATATTAGCTTCACTATTGCAGGTTTACACATTCGTCTAGAAAATTGTACCGTCCTATTTTTCCACATTCTTCGACGAAATATATAGTGGTTAAAGGGCGTAATACCGGCTCCTACTGATGAGTCGCCAGTAAGCACGAAACGAATGTGCATGTGATTTTACTTTCCGTTCATGCTGCCTTTGGTTTATACTTCTGGTCACAACTGAACTAATTTGTTACTAGGCTCGCAAAATCGAATACATAGTTACTAACACAATAGCCATAGTGTTAGTATCCTTTACAGACTCGGTATATATATTATATAGTGTGAGTTAGCATTGAAGTCGCATTGTCGTAGACTTTATATGATATTAGCTTCACTATTGCAGGTTTACACATTCGTCTAGAAAATTGTACCGTCCTATTATTCCACATAATTCTACCAAATATATAGTGGTTAAAGGGCATAATACCGGCTCCTACTTATGAGTCGCCAGTAAGCACGAAACGAATGTGCATGAGATTATACTTTCCGTTCATGCCCTCTTTGGTTTATCCTTCTGGTCACAACTGAACTAAATTGTTACTAGGTTCGCAACACCTAATACATACTTACTAAGATAATAGCCATAGTGTTAGTATCCTTTACAGACTCGGTATATATATTATATAGTGTGAGTTAGCGTTGAAGTCGCATTGTCGTAGACTTTATATGATATTAGCTTCACTATTGCAGGTTTACACATTCGTCTAGGAGATTGTACCGTCCTATTATTCCACATTCTTCGACGAAATATATAGTGGTTAAAGGGCGTAATACCGGCTCCTACTGATGAGTCGCCAGTAAGCACGAAACGAATGTGCATGAGATTATACTTTCCGTTCATGCTGCCTTTGGTTTATCCTTCTGGTCACAACTGACCTAATTTGTTACTAGGTTCGCAAAACCGAATACATACTTACTAACACAATAGCCATAGTGTTAGTATCCTTTACAGACTCGGTATATATATTATATAGTGTGAGTAAGCGTTGAAGTCGCATTGTCGTAGACTTTATATGATGTTAGCTTCACTATTGCAGGTTTACACATTCGTCTAGGAGATTGTACTGTCCTATTATTCCACATTCTTTGAACAAATATATAGTGATTAAAGGGCGTAATACCGGCTCCTACTGATGAGTCGCCAGTAAGCACGAAACGAATGTGCATGTGATTTTACTTTCCGTTCATGCTGCCTTTGGTTTATACTTCTGGTCACAACTGAACTAATTTGTTACTAGGCTCGCAAAATCGAATACATAGTTACTAACACAATAGCCATAGTGTTAGTATCCTTTACAGACTCGGTATATATATTATATAGTGTGAGTTAGCATTGAAGTCGCATTGTCGTAGACTTTATATGATATTAGCTTCACTATTGCAGGTTTACACATTCGTCTAGAAAATTGTACCGTCCTATTATTCCACATAATTCTACCAAATATATAGTGGTTAAAGGGCATAATACCGGCTCCTACTTATGAGTCGCCAGTAAGCACGAAACGAATGTGCATGAGATTATACTTTCCGTTCATGCTGCCTTTGGTTTATACTTCTGGTCACAACTGAACTAATTTGTTACTAGGTTCGCAAAACCGAATACATAGTTACTAACACAATAGCCATAGTGTTAGTATCCTTTACAGACTCGGTATATATATTATATAGTGTGAGTTAGCGTTGAAGTCGCATTGTCGTAGACTTTATATGATATTAGCTTCACTATTGCAGGTTTACACATTCGTCTAGAAAATTGTACCGTCCTATTATTCCACATTCTTCGACGAAATATATAGTGGTTAAAGGGCGTAATACCGGCTCCTACTGATGAGTCGCCAGTAAGCACGAAACGAATGTGCATGAGATTATACTTTCCGTTCATGCTGCCTTTGGTTTATCCTTCTGGTCACAACTGACCTAATTTGTTACTAGGTTCGCAAAACCGAATACATACTTACTAAGACAATAGCCATAGTGTTAGTATCCTTTACAGACTTGGTATATATATTATATAGTGTGAGTTAGCGTTGAAGTCGCATTGTCGTTGACTTTAGATGATGTTTGCTTCACTATTACAGGTTTACACATTCGTCTAGGAGATTGTACCGTCCTATTATTCCACATTCTTCTACCAAATATATAGTGGTTTAAGGGCGTAATACCGGCTCCTACTGATGAGTCGCCAGTAAGCACGAAACGAATATGCATGAGATTATACTTTACGTTCATGCTGCCTTTGGTTTATCCTTCTGGTCACAACTGAACCAATTTGTCACTAGGTTCGCAAAACCGAATACATACTTGCATATATATTAGTTCTTCGCAACAAACAGTATTTAACTGGAATATCTGCCTGGTCTGGAGTATAAGTATTATACGCAACGTGTTTAGCTTATGAAAATATGTTCTCCTATTTTTGGTCTAAAATTATCTTTGACTCGCATCTATTATAATATTTTAGTCAGACCTTAATTAGTACAATGAATAGTTATAGCATTTGAATAAATAAACAACGTTCGATTAATTATTGGTTGGCATCTATCCTCTACATTTTTAACAGACTTTTTTTTCATTGACAAACATTGGATTTTTAAAGGGAAATCCGAGTTTTCACAAACGGTGGTAGATTTCAAGTTTTCTTGACATTGGTTTGACTATGAACAGGCCTACGAGAATTTGCAAATTTCCAAGTGAGCAGAATTGAAGTGTGGGTAGTTTAGTATACTGGAATTACAATTTCGTGATAACATTGCAACTTATTTCAATGTATTTTTTGTTCCTAATTCTTTTATTATCCAACGTACTTTTCTTTTACTAATTAACAGTTGCACATATCGATGTTTGTAGAAAATTTTACTAGCTGTCTATTGTACCAATTGCATCTGGTGCTATTAGTTGAAGTTGTAAATTGTAGGGTAATTGAACCAATGTTGATTGAGCGGGTGGTGATTATAAATATTTATATCAAGTTTTCGAGAATTAAATAGAGGCCATAGTACCTAAACAGCCAAAAAACATAGCAAAACTATCGTAATTCATACGTACGGACGCGTTTCAGCCTTCCATAACCATCATCAGAGAAGGACGGCAAGCTGTCTAGCGAGCATTATAACCGCAAAGTATAATTAGATATGCGGCTCTCACCTCTATTAGTTTTTCATACATTGTACTTGACTGGAAATATCGGCCGCACACTTTCTATGCAGTCTCGAATATTAATTTAATGTAGCTTTTACCACATGTATATAAGTTGTACAATTAAACAACCATTGATTAAGCGGTTGGTATTAACTATCCTTTAAATAAAGTTTTAGAGCTTCAAATAAACAGCAAACGCATTTTATTTAACCAGTGGAACCACATCGCACAATTACCCTAAAAAAATTGGCAGTCACAACTTCCTCTCAAGTTTAATGTATACAAGATTATCAGAGGTAAGAGCCGCTTATCTAATTTTGATTTTAATTTGTATGTATTGCGGGTTGATCCTCGCTAGTCAGTTTGCTGTCGAACTCTGTTGATGATCTTCGAAGGTCCAAATGAGTTAGTATAAGGCTTTACTATGCTATTCGACTGATTAAGTAAAATGAGATTGATGTTTATTTCAAGCTCGCAAACTTGATTTAAATAGTTCTTATCAACACCCACATAGTTAATGTTGGTTTATTTGTATAGTTTATATACATGGGAGGGGAGCTGCAGAAAGATAATGTTCGTGATTGCGTATAAATTATGCAATCGACATTTCCAATCAAGTACAATGTATGCAAGAATACCGGAAGTGAGAGCCAAATATCTAAAGATGCTGTTCATAAATATATAAATTGCGGTTTGATCCTCGCTATTCATTTTACCGTCGTACTCTTATACTGATCATGGAAGTCTGAAACGTGTCAGTAAGTGTGATTGACCGTAGGTTTACTATGCTTTTTGACGGGTTAAACAAAATGGGATGGTGCTTATGTAAACTTCCAAACTTGATTTAAAGAACTGTAAGTTAATTGCCGTTTGAATACTTTGTTATCTTTCCATTGAAGTTGGTTGTTCAGGTTGCATATTTATTTTCATGAATTGATCGAGATACCGATTTCTCTTTAGTTTGTTTATTAGTATTATAGCTCCTTCTCTTATCTATTTTCTGAACAGTATTTCATGATTTTATTGCTTAGGTGTATCTCCAAACTCCGTCTATATGATATAAGTAATTATTTTGCTTTAATTTAACTAGCTTGTAAATGCTGCTTTCTTGTAAACGGCATGCAAAATGCTGTTATATTTCTAGTATCGGTGTTTTAAAAATCATTGCAGTTCTTTTGACACTGAGGCTAAATAAATGCATAATGCAAACAATCAAGCACACGTTAGAAAAACTGACGAGTAGTTTAAGATAGTAAAGTAGATATTATTTAATGAGAATAACAGATTATTAATTATTAATTGCAAATTCAGCTCATGATTTCGGTTCCTGACAAGATCACGCGAGGTTCTATGGTGTTTTTGCAAACGCAGTAAATCACACTTAAATTATAATATGAATTTAATATAGTTTCGTGATAATTTTTCCGGATTTTAATTTTAATTTCACTAAACCACATTCGTTAATATGTAATTCGATTAACTTTTGCATCCGCCTTCGTCAAATTTTCATTAAACGCTTTAGGATCGGCATAGACATTCGAAAAAGATGTTTAGTTGCTCCCATCCTCTTTAATTATATTCTCAAGGCACAGTTTGCTGAAGTCACCTCATCAATCCATGGATTGAAATTTGGTGGTCATAACCGGCTTTTTGACCTAGAATGTGCTGGCGATTTTATTTTTTTGCTATAAGAATTTCTCGAGCGTCCGAGAGCCATTATTTTTTCTTCACAAGTGTCTACCCTTTACGGCCTGCTTCTAAACGCACAAAATTCTTTAGTTATGGCTAGTTTTTATACGGAGCAACAGATCGTGCTAAATTTCTCCAGACTGACATTCGTAAATAAATTTTTTGACCTAGAATTTTTGGTGTAACAAGACGGAATGGCTTCTGCTGAAACTGTAAGATGTATAAGATTTGCCGCTGCTGCTTTTGGAAAATTTTTCGAACAGCTTTGGAATCGCCCGTCTATTTCAGTGAGCACTAGGTTGAACGTCTTCAAGTCAAGTATAATTTCGGTCCTGCTCTATGCTGCTGAGACTTAAGAGATGACAAGTTATAGCCGCCAGAATTTTGACAGCTTTTATAATCGATGCATTTGCTCGATATGGTTTAGGTTATTAACAGCCGAGCATCAGGAGACATTAAGCATGATCAAAGCTTACAAGCCAACCTGGTATATACGGAAGTTCTTCGACGTTTCGTTATCATCAAACATTGCTATTGCGCTTATGGGGTACTGTTTGAGAATGCCTATTTCAAATCTTGCGCGTTAGGCTGCTGAAGCAACTCCGGTTGTTGGCCGAATATACAACATACGTCGACCGAACATCTCTTGGTCGGATTCTATCATTTGCCACATCGGTCAATTCAGCGCGGTGTACTGTGTTCTTACTAAACTAGTGACCATGTAATGAGCTTAAATAAGCGGGAGCCTAGCAACTAACAGTGTTTAGTGGAGATCTTTGTTAATTATTCCTTATAAGCATTGACTCTTCTGGATCCTACTGCTCCGAAAATGACTTCCTCAAATTTTTGTATTGTACTCTATTATTCTTGTATTTATATTTATATTCATTATATATAAATTTAGTTTATACTTACGTCGAATATATAAATAAATTATGCTATTATACTGCAATTCATAATCCGTTTCCGGGTGGCATGATGTCTGAAAGGTCAGGGGGATGGCTAGTTGGAACATTTGGCTTAACGTAATGCCATATATTATCCACCTGGAGAAAAGGTTTTTCAAAAACCGATAGTTGGTATATAACTACAGATTGCATATAGTGTATGGCATGGCTTTTTTAGTGGATGAATTGAAAGGTTCCAAAGCAAATGCCCATAATTCGAAACCGGAGTGCAACATTAATGGTAATCGATTTATGACAATCTATTAAGGACTTAACCAAGTTATTTGATAAACGGCGTTTTCCATCTTATGCCAAGTTTGATTAATACTGAAAATATACGTATAATGAAATCTTGCAATAAAATTTCCAGATATCATTGTGTCTGTTCCTTAATAACAGATCTTCGAATGTATAGTTAGGATATCGTGTCGAAAGCGATGCAAATAAAAATAAATCAATCTCAATTTTATATATATATATATATATATATATATATATCTAACTAGGAAGAAAAACACATTAATAACAAAGTGGATAATGGCCATTTATTTGGAGAATACTAAACTTCACTTAACAATCTTTCACTTATATTCATCCTCGAGTTTCATTTGATAATGTAGGTGGCAACAAATCTGACACGGTTTTACTTCTATTTCTTATTTGGGCTGATTAGTAAGTGTGTATGCGTATGTGTCTGCATGTGCCTGTTCGCATGTAAAGGTCTTTCTCGCAGTATGGCAAAGTGATGTCTCTGATAAGGTCACTCATGTATTGATGGTTTAAGAGTTAACTAACTGTTCGCATTGTTGGCTTTTACATATACAAATGTTATTTTTCCGAGGGTAGTCTTTCTTTTGCCCTTGCTCCGTATTTTTTCCCACTTGGTAACAGAACAGGTGCGGATTTTAGTGTTGAATGCTGATATATTTTCGAAATTTCAGTTTCCGTATGTACTGATGCTTTTTTCTCCTTCAGTTTGTTGCCAAACCGATCGAATGTTTGTTGAGTCTGGTCGAGGGAGTGCTTGATTTTGTGTGGACGTTAGTAAATTGTTGTTGGATTATGTGATTCGTGGCCGGTCGATTAGAATATCATGTTGATGAAACTTTTCAATATTTAGGCCGGGTGTTTTTTTTATTTAAAGGGCTTCATAAATATATAATAATTTTTATGATTTTGCTTTATGCAGAATTGAGAAATTGGTCAAATAAAACGAGTGCTCTGTTTCTAATACATGATGGGAAATAGCTGATTTTCCTGGCAGTGCCAAACCTTTTTTAATCAACGAAATACTAAACTCGGAAAAATAACCTTCGTACACGTAACAGCCAACAATGCAAACAATCATTTAAATCAAGTTTGCGAGCTTGAAGTAAACACCAATCCAATTGTATTTAACCAGTCGCCGAACAACATAACAAGACTACCGCCAGTTGCAACGCACTGACGCGTTTCGACCTTCCATGATCATCATCAGAGTGCGACGGCAAACTGACTATCGAGGATCAAACCGCATTGAATATATATATCAATCAAATTTAGATATGCGGCTCTCACCTCTAGCAGTCTCGCATACATTGAACTTGACTGGAAATGTTGGCTACACAATTTCTATGCAGTCAAGAACATTACCACCACCCGCGCAATCAATTATTGTTAAATTGTATTGCTTATATATGTATATGTAGCGAAAGCTGCAAACAGTTAATGTTCGTGACTGCATAGAAATTGTGTATCCAACATTTCCAGTCAAGTTCAATGTATGCGAGACTGCTAGAGGTGAGAGCTGTATATCTAAATTTGATAGCCATATATATTCAATGCGGTTTGATCCTCGATAGTCAGTTTGCCGTCGTACTCTGATGATGGTTATGGAAGGTCGAAACGCGTCAGTGCATTTCGGCTGGCAGTAGTTTTGTTATGTTTTTCGACAACTGGTTAAATACAATGGGATTGGTGTTTACTTCAAGGACGCAAACTTGATTTAAATAATTGTTACCACCACCCGCGCAATCAATTATTGTTAAACAATGCAAACAGTTGGGTAACTCTCACGCCATCATTACAAGATTGACCATATCTCAGACATCACTTTGCAATACAAAAAGAAAGAACTCTACATGCAATCTCGAACAAACACAGATAAATATGCATACACGCTTACTAATCAGTCAAAACATGAAATAAAATTAAACTGGTACCTCGAGACACAAACAGCCTAACATACGAGTTTGAGATACGAGGCGGAGCTCGCGCCATATATTCGTTCAAGATACGAGCCCAAACCCTAGATGCGAGCCGTGTTTCCGGAGCGTCCCGCTAGTTGGCGCGCTCACTCACTCTCGCTCACTCGCACGTGTTACCCGCTTGAATCGAAGTGTATCTTGTGCGCTGTACTCTTTTTTTGCTTGATTTTTGCGTGATTACTGAACTTTTTTGTGTGTTATCATGTGACCGAAGAAAGTAAGTGTTAAGGAAAATGAGACAAGAAGAAGAGGATGATGTCGGTGGAACTAAAGTAAGAAATAATAGAAAAAAATGAGCGTGGCGTACGAGTGATTGAACTCGCGAAGGTCTATGACCGTAATACATTGACAATTTGTACGCTATTGAAGCCGAAGTATGCCATCAAGTGTGCTACACCAGCAAAATGAGCCACAATTCCTTTCCAATTAAGAACAAATATTCAAGAGAAAATGTCAAATTTCATTGAAAAGTAACCCACAGAAAAAGTTGCAACTGGTCGTGCTTCAGCTCTTTTTAATGACACTTGTTTGTCACATTTTCGAAGCATTTTGAAAGGCAGGCAAAAGCAAAGTTTTCGGAAACATTTTTATTCAAAAGAGCTGCGAGTAAAAGTACAGAAAGTGCGGACAAGAAGGCAAAAACAAGTGATAATTAAATTTACGTAAATGTTAAGCTTCGTTTAAGTTTAAAATTAAGTGCATTGTTTTAATTTTTTCCCTTTGTGTGAAATAAGGAATGTGTAATTTTAGTTTGTAAGTTACGAAAATAGTTTTAAGTTCTAAAAAAGCGCCGCTTACGTACGTGTCTAGAGTGCCGTCATCCCTTACCCCTCTCACTCCTTGTCGTTCACTTTCGTTAGCCGCACTCGTCTGTCTCCAAAGTAAGACTATTATGCTAAATAGCGCTTTTATTTCTTTATTTCATATTTTGTTATGTATTTGTAAATTATACATGTCTTTGTGTTATTTAAAAACATATCTTTATTCATAATATACAATGGGTTGGGGATTTTTCATAGGTCCTGAATGGATTTAATCGAATTCAGTTATTTTATATAGGAGAAATTCGTTTGAGATACGAGCCGATTGACTTACGCGCTCGGTTCTGGAACGAATTAAACTCGTATCTCAAGGTTCCACTGTAAAACTGAGACAGATTTGCTGCCACTCCCCATAATCAAATAAAAAGCCAGAATGTAAATTAATGAAAGAAGGTAAAGGAAGTTTAGTATTCTCGAAATAAATGGCCGTTATCCACTTTGTTATTGCTGTGTTTTTTCTTCCTAATTAAAAATATACCGTGTAATCGAAGGCAATGGACATTATATATATATATATATATATATATATATATATATATATATATAATCTAGTTAAACACACAAGTAGCTCTTCCGTCTGTCAAAAATAGTCAACAATTAAAAATTGTAATTTAAACAAACGAAAATGTTCGTTTTAGTTAATGAAATAATTGATAAGGACAATGAGGCTCATACATGATTGAACATTATGAGCACCAATAAATGTGATTTTCATACCTAAAATATAGTTCTTTACACGCATGAATAAATGCGACCATAATAAGTCCAGATTGTATGGATTTGATGGAATAACAGGTACACGGAAGAAGTTGGATTTCTCAATTTTGGTGAAATTTAGCTTATTTTAGAATCCATTGTGCTGGTACCATATGCCTACTCTGCTACCATATTGTTGATATCATGTACCTATTCGACAACCACTGTTTGTATTAGATACAGACACAACTGACATACTCTTGGTACCCTTTACAGGCTCGGTTAATATATTATATATAGTTGGCTTTGAAATAACTTATTAGAACACTTTATATGAAATTAGCTCTACGACTGCAGGTTTACACGATCGTTTAGGAGTTTGTAAGGTATAATTCTCAATAATTTCTATTCCAAATATATATCTAGTATTGAACTATATACGATTCGCCAGTTAGCACGAAACGAATGTGCAGATGAGATTATGCTTTCCATCCATGCTAACTTTCGTTTATTCTTCTCGTCATATTTAAACTAATTAGTTACTTGGTGCGCAACACCTACTACATAACTGCATATATATATATATATATATATATATATATATATATATATATATATATATATATATACATATATATATATATATATATATATATATATGTATATATATTCTGCGCACCAAACAGTAACTAACTGTCAAAATTAGTTAAGAGTGAAGAGTTTTAACATAAAAAAGTCTGTTCGAGAAAATGTAATAATTAACGGAAAAGAGGCCTTTCCTTAGTTTAGCATTATTAGCACAAATAAGCATTACTTTTACAATGAAATTATTGTTCTGTACACGTACGAATGAAAGTGACCATAAGAGGACCTGCTTAAAGTGTACCTACGTTGAGTTTAAATCGAAATCACTGACGGGATCTTGTTCTCTCTTCCTGAATATGAAATGGTGATGGTCCTTGGAATTGCTCATTATCACATCTTGTCATAATTTTTTCCGACTCCGGAACTCAAATGCAGGCTATATTGGATCAATCGACACTGGTTTATGACTTCCGTTATAATTAACCACAAAGAAATTAGAACCGCTCATCAATTCTGCGGGAAGTGCAGAATTTGACTAAATTTCATCTGTACAAATAATGCGTTTATGTTATTGCGATTCCTTGATGGCATATCAAGTAATACTAATTGTAATGCGGTAAGCCAATCGGACCGTTTGCGAGACGCTCATAGCACCAAATTTAACTCGCGATGTACATGTTTCACTAGACCGTTACACTCAGGATTGAAATTTTATGCTCTTTGCACACGTTGGTCAGATAATATTGCTCTGGCACCAAATATATTTACACTAAGTGTAGCAAGAACGCATAGGTAATGGTCTCCTCATTTTGTCCAGTTCGTGTTATTAACTCAAACTATCTCATATGCCAATCAATTATGATCAAACAATAACGGAAGCCACGTACTTCAGGAATAGAAATAATTTCAACATATAATATTTTTGAACGAGTGGTAGGCAGCTCAAAACCGCCAATTTCTGAACAAATTTGGCGAAAAAAATTGAAAGTTGACATGTCCATTATGGGTTTACCCACTCGGTAATATTTTGTCGAATGTTCGGCCAAAAGAAACGTTCTTGGAACAATATTCTCGTACCACCCAGACCAGGATGAATAATATTGTGTTATTTATCAAATACCGAACGGCGACTGTCTGGTGGGAACCTGATTTTACTAGCCAATTCTCCTTCAATATTATGGGCGATAATCTCTGCATCACGAAGCTTGAAAGTGGTAAATCCATCTGGGTAACGTCGTCGACATGATGTGAGCTTTTGTCGATCTGTTGCTTCGTCTGAAGGTATCTAGATAGCGACAGTTTGTAATCCTGATTGAGTATTAAATTTATTTCAATACGGGATAAACAGTCAGTTACCGCATGATATTTGTCTTTTAATTCACTGATAATAAAGTTGAATTCACTCAGTCTGATCATCTGCAGAATTACTCTTTGCGGGTAGTTTTGTGAACATTTCTGAAAAGCCATCACTAGCGACGTCTCGTCGATCTTCACTTCGAAGGGATGACACAAAGGATATCATTCGAGGAGGGAGCATGAATCGTGCAGAGATAAATTTATTTAAAGGTCGAGCGCTGGCGAAGACTAGCGGGCCTTTAGTTGCTATATGGTGCCGCGTAGTAAATCTAGCTGTACTGATGACATCAGATATATTAATATTCGTAGCCTACGGAAAACTGTTCACGATACCACGTACTTGCGGATGAGCGGATTTGAACGAGTCATTGCTCTGGAGTGAAAATACCAGACGATCGCCACCACCGATAAAAGTACGCATAATTAAGTTTCCAACTACGTCTGGTAACGTACCTTTTATACATCAATTATCAAACAATAGTTTGCCAAAGAATCTATGCATAATATGCAATATGGCATGTCCGAGATGAAAAACGTCCACGAGAATACACGACGTAGACGTAGTGATACTCTGCGATTTTCAAAGTCTTTTGCTTTGATTGATTGGTCGTTTTCGGCCTTTAGCCGTACATTGGTGCTGAATGTTACTGAAAAATTTGGCATTGCAACACTTTTTTCAACCCCAAACGTGACCAGTTAGAGTGAATCTGTAACAATCATTAATGACACGATTTGCTCAGTGACAGAAGTAATCCGTGGTGGCCTTACCTTCTCTGTAAATGCCTGGCTGTAGGTCTAAACATTGTTCTTTGGTAAATTTCCTGTGGGCCAACGTGGAAATTCACACACTGTTCCATCTTTACACGTTCTCAAGCAAGTTCTCTTTCTGTATCTCCATATAAAAGGATTTATAAACCAATTATTTGGGCTGAGAGCAGGGGAACATCTATCTGACTGTGGGGACTGGCTGGTTTTCTTGAGGCTGATCTGTTTACATGATTTTGCTTATACTGTGAAGGAAGGACTTGGACTCTGCGCGCGGCTTAATGATGGTAAGGGATCGGATGGTTGTTGCGATGACTGATGGTGATGCTGCGGGCGATACAATGGCAGAGCGGAATACTTCACACTATGGTTTTGAATTATTTTTTTAGAGTATACGATACACACGTCAACTGACTATGAAAATTTTAAATTATACTGCTAGTGTGTCATAGTTACTTGATGAACAATCTGATTAATTTCACATACCCGAACTTGACAGTTGCGACAATTTATCAAAATATAACGGATAAATTTTGAAGCACTTGGTATTCAAAAGAACTTTAAAAGCACAAAATCAATGACTAAATCACTAACTAATATAACGTCCAATAATTATTAAATAAACGCTTTATTTAAAAAAAATGATCAACGGTAATTCGTGTCGGAAAAAATTATTAAAGTAAATCGAATACCAAGATAACTCTGATTTTAAATTTTTGTCATGAAAAATAATTTTGGTGAAACGAGATGCATTCTAGCTCAACTCCCAGTCAATACCGTTTTGCATAGATTTTGATAAATTTCAAATAAGTATGAATATGGTATACTGGATGTCTTGTATCTGCCATGTTGTGTAATATTTAGTTTATACTGGCGAAATATATACATATATTACTGACATAACTTAATTTTGCATTGTTTCAAATGGAATGCCGTCTACTAGGCAACGATGTCGTTAATACTTGAAATTTATTATTTTTTCTTGGATTATTGGCTAGTTTCGAATCTGACAATGGACATTGTCAATAAGTATCCATCTGGTATGCCACGATAACCGCACCATTAAGGACATGTGCTTATTTCGATCCCAGTGGGACTGCTCGTTATTCATGTTAGTACCGATTTTTTTATTCCATTAAAAAAAACCTTAGCCAACAGATTCGAACGGATGGTTATATGGCAGTGAAACATTAGTCACTTTTGACTTTTGTATGGCTGGACATGATGATGATAATGATGAATATTGTAATGGAATATCAAATCAAGATTAGTAAATGCATGAAATAATGGTGAAACTAGGAATCTTGCTTTTCATTATACTATATTGCATATTATGGATTTTCGAATGGGGAGAACTGGTTAATACATGCTTAGATTACCCAGTGGAAATAATTATATATATGCTGTAGTAGTACAGCATACATTATACCAGTTTAGTGAAACGAGATTGGTATTTATATTAATCTCGCAAATTTGAATTAAAGTATCATTATGACAATTCACGCAACCAATTATTGATTAGATAACGAAATACTCCGACATAGCGCTTTTCCTCACGTAGTTTTATTGATTTTTGTGTTGAAATACTGAACATTAACTTTTTAAAAGTTTATTTGAAGTTATAAATCTTGGCCCTGTGAATGAATTGGTTTTTGTACATATTTGTTTTGTAAAATCCCGTAAAATTATAAAATACTTACTTTAACCTAAATTATTATTTCTAAACAAATTACGCATTTTGAGATTGTTTTTCTGTAACCATGTCAGATTCTACTTTTATCTTTAAATTTATTCAATTTTAAACTTCAGCATTGTCCATCTCAAAGGAATTCAAATGATGGTCGCCAAATTAGCTCTAATCAACCTAAAGCAAGACAGGTTTCCAGACCCGACACTAGGAAGAATACTGCACAAATTCCACCTGGTTCGATATCATCATCGTCATCTCCATTAATTCTATTTTCAGCATCAACCGCTTCTTCTGAGAAACACAGTTCTATATCATCTGCAGATGATGAAGATTTGTTTCCAGACAAAACGAGTTCGCCCCAACCTACAAATTTATCTGTTTCAGTAGTGAACAACACGCAAAGCACAAAACAAAGAAATTTCTGTAAACGGAAGGAAAATAACAACGATGCGATTCATAACAATAGTGCTAGTAACGAGACAAGTACAACGAGCGGGAAGCAGAATAGTGAATATACACTTCGGGGAAGAAACGTTATAAAAATTGAAGAGTCTGAAGAAATGAGTAGTTCTCTTCATTCACCATCGCGTGCTACGCAGGCTGTCTCTAAGCCTAGACGTCGTTCACAAAAGCAATCAGAAGAGTCTCAAACTCCCATGAAAAGACGTTGCCAATCTGACTATTTAAACTGTTCCAATAGAGACTTTATCTCACCTGGCCAGGAGAGAAGTGAGAAACAACACTTTCGTGCAACCGAAGAGCCCGACGTGGAGAGCGAACAGCAGAGTTCGAGTAGCATTTCCGACAATATGCTAATCGACAACGAAGTCAGCAATACGCCTTTGAAATTAGAAGAATTTGTGACGCCGCCCAACGATGAGCAGAACCAACTTAATGAATAACCACAAATGTGTACCTTCATAAATGAAAGTGCTATCCATGATGTATCCGAAAGCAAAGAAAATTAACTAATGGTTATAGACCAGGTAAACCATCTTCAAAGCGTTGCTTGCATGCCAATCATTGAGGATCCGAAGTGTGTAAAACCTTTTACAATTTATACTTTGGCGTGTGAGTGTTGTAATGTGAAAATCGAAAATGGTAACTATGTGGCTGGCGTGTTTAGTGGAAACATTAAATGAGAATTCAAAAAGTAGATTCATTAATTTTAAAAAGTTAACTTGAATAAGCGCAAAATTATAAATTTTTAAACTTTCTTACTAAGGGGTTAAAGCGAGTATGAATGAGTATGAAGATCTCGCGAAATAAAATTCGATGGTTCTTATGATTGATATTTTAATATGTATAAACAGAATGCAAAAATCAGTTTAACCTTTTTTAATTTCTTTAATTTTTTTAGAAAGATCAAAAGTATCTTATGCCGGAAACCACTGTAAAAATGGAATAATGTTTAATGTTTAAAATAAATCGCAGCCTTATTCCATGTTGAGAGTAATATTTTGATAAATAATCGATTTATAATATAAAATTAAAAAAAACGTTCTTCTTTAAGCACCAATTGCTGCATAATTTACAGACATCTGTTTTTTATTAGGGGATAGATCTTTGAGCCCACCTTAGGTTTCAGAGAAATTGATAGTCATGAGAGAGTTTTCCTCGGCCATGGTGCTGTTCTTTGCTAATATACATCGAAGTAATGTTTATTTCTTCCTGCATGCAAGGTTTGTTGATATCCACATTATCGCATTAAGCTATTACAATTGAGGTGATTTAACTTCTTAGAACGTTATTGCCTAAGGTATGAATTTTTGCAAAATTTTTAGCCACGCGTGTATGGCAATCTTTACTGTTCATGCTTAATTTGTAAAATATGTGCGTATAACATGCGTTAATCTGCGATCGCAATGTTAATGAGTTCTTCCTTTTCTCACACTACGCTCTACTGATTTCTGACAACAGCGTTAATAGCAGTCGCACAAAAGACAAAACAAATTTTTGTTTCACGTTGTACGTGCAATGTTTAATAGGCTCCTTCTTGTCTTCTAACTCACATTTAGGCACACTAGGCCAAATGTGGATATGCAACTAATATTCAGTTTTACATAATTATTCGATTTATTTTTTGTAATTCGTTTGCGAAAATGATTCATGTCTATCCAAGTTTAATTTTTCATTTCGATCTACGCGTTTTTTGTTTTATCACTTTGGATACTAGAATATAGTTATAATTTTCTATCAATAGAAAAACATGTTACTTTTCATTTAACTCAAAGAACTTTCAATTTTCTAAGTGGCATTTTTAAAGTCAACTTTTTTATTTTCTGTTAAATACTGCAAGGGTTTTGAATTTTACAACATATAGTTCAAAACTTGTGATTATCAACACGTAAAACACAATCTGATAATGGATTTGATGAAAAGTGGTTTGCATTGTCGGCAACTCGATACGAAGAATTTTAAGTAGTTTTAGGAATGCTCAGTGAGTAAATTTTATTCTTCTTACAATACCGTTCGTTTTACTTCGAACTGACATGGGCTAAAAGAATTATCAACGTCGTTTTATTTTCAAATAAGTCTGTTTAAACATTGATCTTCAAAGCATTACAGCATCGGTTCTTTCATAAAATGTGGCGATGTGTTTTTGCATGTTTGCAATATTAGAAAGTGCTTTTTCACGTTAAATACGCTTCAGTTACTCTTGAAGACAATGTTAAAAAGAAGCACACGCCGAGAAGATCATAGTTTAACCTTTCTCCGCACATGCTTATTTGGCCTGGGCTCCAGTGTCGTCTTCGGTTGTCGTATCTTACTAATAATGTGCTAATAGAATTAAAACATCTGTAATTGATGCATAAATTACTACCCCAATGGCCAAAATACATTTATCATTTTTAAAACAAACTTAATCTTGTGTGCATATGCATTGTCTGTTCAGTTCATCACCAATCTTCCTTCAAAAATATTTCCTCGGTTTATCCCAGATCCTACTCGTTACTCATATTTGAGCCATTTTATTCGTTTAACACATTACTGTATTTTACTTATCATTTATATTATCATGTAGTTTTTTTTAAACTTCAATCAGCTTCGTTTCATTAATTAGCGTTTCTAGCCAAATACGTACTTGGGCTATTCAGTGCATTTGAAAAGGTTCTCTTGGTAAATCAAACAGCGTATATATGAAATTTTAATATTTTCAATAATTTAATGCCATTTCCGCTTATTAGTCTGTGTAGTGTTTTAAATTTACATTAATAATTGTGGATATATTTCTCATTAATAATAAATTTATGTTGGCGATCTTTAACAAATGCATCGGAACCTTACTGGTGCTTGCATTAATCTAGATGTGGTTCTTTGTTTCTTCTTTCGTGTCTCCAATAAAATTATTAGCATAAGATAGAAGGGTTGTTTGCATTTCGCTTATGATTTAGAAAATATCGTTATTTAGTTATGGGTCTAAAGCACTATGACCACTTTTGGTAGTATTTTATTCGTCGTATTAATTTCTATGTGGTAAAATAACGAAACAACCAACTAGGCATAACCGTATTATTGATATATGCATGTGATCAATGGATTTCTTCAGAATATAGATATGAAAAATGTTAATGAGCTTCCTCATGTTGCAAATAAATAATGTATTACACACACACACACACACATATATATTTATATGTATAAATATATATATATATATATATATATATATATATATATATATATAATACATTTATTTGACAACAAAAGCCAAAAAGCTCAATAGTTGAAATGATGAGGTACAAATCAAATGTAGGATGTGCAGAGTTGAATGTAATTGTGACTGGCAAAGTATATAACAATAGGGAAGGAAGGAGTTGAGAAAGGGAAGTTTTTTAATCAATTTCGTGATAGTTCATTCTGATGGTCCATTTGACTAGGAAGGATTGACTGGAGTACAGATCGTGAAGAGTCCGAGTATCAATGCGGGATTTGCTGTTGTGGCACAAGCGAATTTGAGTCTGAGTTAGAAGGCGAGGGAGGACCTGTTCTAGAAGTCGACCGACGGAGTTCTTTTCCGTAGATTTCGAGTTTCTGTAGGGAAGTATCGACTAATATAAAGTCGACTAGACTGTATCTTGTGGAGAGTCAGAATGTCAGTGTCGCGTGCAGGGTTCACTGGCTTCTGTTAAGCGATATATATATATATATATATATATATATATATATATATATTTAATGGATAAAAATATAATTAACACTCGTTGAATTAATTGCCAAATAGTTACACTGGAACAAGTTATTAATGTTATAAAAAATTCTAAAACATCTTTCTTTTGTTTGTTTAAAATAAATATATATATCATTGTGAGGTGAAGCATTATGTAAGCCCCATGCTGAACTTAATAATGTTTGGTTTTTGTTTCTTGTGTAATTGTTTTCAAAAAATATTTAAAGAAAATAAAATAATGATATAGAATCCATTTAATTTTTTTATAGAATCTTCGTTCAGATGGACCATGCGTATTTTTGTTTGCTGTGTTTTTTTTAACTATGCGCAATTTCTGATCCGTTATCTGCGTAAAGATCGCTTTAAATCTACTTTCTTGCCGTTAACTACGTTTCACGATAGAACACACTTTCTATCGGTGTGTTAGAATTATCAACTCAAATATCGTCGGAATAGTCTACACCATCTCATTTGTTTGCGCACAAGGAGTTCAATTTTACCAAAACAATTAATGAAAACTCTTTACTTTCATCGTTCACGACCTCGCGTATAAGTTACGAACCAGTATATTATATTAATAAATTTTTGGTTGCATTATGAATAACAGAAGCATATTTCTAAAGGAAAAATCCAAAATCGGTTTTATGTCTTGTACTCATATTAAAAGCAGTTATAAAAATGGAGTTCATTGCAATAATTAATGATGAAACTTTAAAATACAATATATATATATATATGTATATATATATATATATATATATATATATATATATATATAGATTTAGTTGTTTGGTGAGGGTTTTCATGTGCGCTAGTCATATGCATATATTGAGTTTAGTTACTGAGACAAATTCTATGTTTAAAACCAGTGATGAGTCAATAAAATAAAATATAAATAGAACGGTTTCGGAACGAGGTTACCAAATTTGGTTAAATCTGCTACTGTGAGTATTGTACTGTGTATTGTGGCCTGAGGAGGGTGCTGGAAAAGAAACATCGAAACGTAGCCAGTAAACAAAGATGTGATAGAACCGCATTTCCATTGGGACGAATACAAACTCAGCTCGATTGAAGACAAAAAGGAAATGGAAATTGTGATCAATTGGATCTTTGTGAAACTGTTGGTGCAAAGCTACAACCCGCGTACGAAAAACGCGGCATTGCAAAATATGAAGCTGGCACTCCGCAATCAAATTTCAAAGAATACTTGAGTCATGATAATATTTGTTAAAATTATACTGCGCGGAGCTCAAATGAACACGGATACGAAAATTATATAGCAATTGCTAAATATAAGAAACCGAAGACTACGTGTCTATTTTGGTTCTACCTGGCGTGGTCATCGTTAGAAGATGCAACGATTACCAGGATAATGTAAAAAATGATGTTGATCGAGAAAACCGCTTGCATATCTTATTAGTCAAGCTACTGATGCAAACACCTTGGATGATTGGACTGTATAAAAGGTAAACTAGGAAGCTCATGGCGTGATACCTTTATCCTAAATATCGGTCGCCTGACCACGTTGCATTCTGTCTTGCTATACTACAACAATAGGTTCTTTTTGAAATACTTAAATGTGAGACCTAGTTTTCCATGATTGTGAATATTTATTTATGTATCTACGTTCCTATTTTTATAATTAACAATATATTTTTGTAATTTTGTTTTAGGTGTTACACATCTAGTAATTAATTATTTAAAATATGAACAGAAGGATAAACTAAAGACAAAATGAACGGATAGTATAATCTCGTGCACATTCATTTCGTGCTTATCTGCGACTGATATGTAGGAGCCGGAATTACGGTCTTTACCCACTATATGTTTTGGTGAGGAACGTGGAAAAATATGACGGTATTGTGGTTAATACTTTACGGTTTTGATTATAAATAGGAATGTGGTACGCTGTTAGACATAACCACGTATGTCCTATTAGGTAGGGGATGAAAAAAATTTATAGGCGTTATCCGATCTTTCTGATTGCAAGGACTGCCATTTTTCAAAGTAATGCTATTTGCATTTAGTAGGCTATTAATAGGAAAATCTCTGGAATATCGAATTTGTATAATAGACGGTCCACACTGCGTAGAATCATCTCTAAGTTGCACAACATGATCGTTCCTATCATTTTTATTCTATTCCTTCGTGCTTTTATGAGAACGTGATCCAAAAAAACATTGGAAACAGATATTTACCATAATTAGAAAAATTTAATGAACATTTCTTAGATTTTTAACATTAATAGCGTTAGTATGGGATACATAAAACCTAACGATTCATGCCATCTTTGGCAAAGGTACTACGGTAAGAATGTAAAAAGGAGATTGCAGTGTCCTATTTTACCTAAATTCCTCACACAAATATATAGTGGGTAAAGAGCGTAATACCGGCTCCTACTGATGAATCGTCAGTAAGCACGAAACTAATTTGTACGGGATAATACCTTCCGTTCATGCTGTCTTTGATTTACCCTTATGTTCATATTTGAACTAATTTGTTACTAGGTGCGCAACACCAAATACACATTTGCACATATGTTATTTTTCGGCCACAAACAATATCCAACCGTTAAGTACCAAATCTATTTGTATCCAGTTACGCATTGAAAATTGACGTCAGTAACATGTCCTGGTTTGTTACGGTCTTCGACATTATCCAGTATGCGTAAGGGAAAGCAGTTTAGCTGGGAACAATCCGCACTGAATTTACCATTTTAATTATATATATATATATATATATATATATATATATATATATATATATATATATATTATTTAATGGTGGTTTATTTCGAGAATACTATATTTCACTTTACAATTTATGTAAATTCTGTGTTTTCATTTGATTATGTGGATGACAACTAGTCCGACTTTTAAGTTTTACTTCTATTTCTTATTCAGGCTGATTTATAAGTGTATATGCGTATGTGTCTGCGTGCCTCTGTGTGCGTGTAGGGGTCATTCTTACAGTATTGCCGAGTGATGTCGGAGATCTTGTCATTCGTGTATTGATGGATTGAGAGTTAACCAACTTTTCACAATTTTCGTTGTTACGTGTAAGAATGCTTCTTCTCGAATATCGTCTTCGTTTCGTCTTGTTCCTCAATTTTGTTCTGCTCCCTTGGTAACGCTGCAGAGTTTCCGCATTACAGTGTTCAAATCTCATATTTTTGTGAAATATCTGTCGTTGTGTTCCATTTGGTGTCAATTCGATCGATTTTTTTATGAAGCTTGTCTAGTGTGCTTTTTACTACTAGTGTATTGTTGTTGCTAATTATATATACATATATATACATTATATATATATAGCAGTTAAATAGGCTATTCTCTTTTTTCGTGGTCTCAGTTAAACTGTATTATTTTGAATTTTACATAGTCAATTTTAAAAGTTAAGGGAAATTAAGTTGGATTAAACAAATAAATTCACAAACAATATGAGAACCAGGAAAAGCACATGCTGAGGAATGCACACACAAAAGCTTTTCACCGACTTATATTCCAATCATGTACGCATTCCTATTTTTTAATTAGCCAAAAATTATGGATGTTGCATATTACTGCTTCCGCCATACGTATTACTTTTTCAATTATTCTTTCGAACTACGCCTGTAATTCCGCCTAATTTACAGCGTGACTTTTATGAAACACGCGTTCAGCTTTTGTGGAACCGTTCTTCACTTTGATAGCTGTACTAGGTCTTAATTGCTTTGGATTTAACTTCATTAGTAATAGGTTAGTCCAAACTACATAGTGCGCTGAACAGGTTTTGTGTGTGTAAAAATAAACAATGATGGATTTTGCGATTGCCGGGAGTTTACCCTTTAAATCTATGTTTGGCATGAGTTCTCTTGGATGACCAATCATCAGTTGTGTATTAAAAATGACAAAAGTCACAGCTTCTTTATTTCTTCAACCAAATATTTAGGATGGTTCGTCCCCTTATAAAACGTATGCTGACATATATCGTCGTATAATTTATTCCTCTTTTATTTTTGTTTATACTAAATTTGCGCATACAATAAACCTTTCGTGATACGCCTTTCATTATATAGTTGTCTCGATCACCGGCGATTTTTGACAGTGAAATTCGTCAGAGCATATTTACATTATTCCGAAGGATATATGGCGTATAATATTTCTCTTTTGCTAAATTGGGACAATGCTTCGGTAATATAGACACTGTCCAATCTATGTCTGCTTTCGGTTTGTCTTCTTTTTTAGACTACCAAAATACCACAGATGTGTTTTACAGTAGTTTTGAATATTTTGTTGTAGTTTAGATACATTCAGATAGAACATGAGAACATCAGCTAGTAGACTCCAAAACGAATAATCCATCTACTTCGTGTACTTTTGGCATGTCGTACATTCTGGCTGCACATGTGATGGCTGGTTTATACGACATATGATGTTATCAATTTCGTGAGAAATAAACATTGTCAGTTCTCTGTTAGATGGTTTCACGTGCATATTTATTAAAACACTTTATTAAATCCTCAGTAGTTCCCCGGTTAATTTTGTTTAGCTTGCATTGCTTGAATTTCCATTCATCATCAAAATCTTTGTTCCTTTGATAAATATAACCATAAATCATTCATGATACTAATATCTGAGCCATTATTTGGCTTACATTAATCTAATTTCTTTGGTGTGTTTTAGTTCTTCAAATCTTTCTATGTACTCCAATATTATTAAATTGCAACGATTATGCCTCACTTTAAAGTACCCGTGGGAAATACCTAGTTAAACTTATTGCAGGAGGCACAATTCATCTTCTAGTGAAATTTATTATGTAGCATTGTTATTTAGAGTCTTCACTGACTTTGTCTTTTATCTATGTGGTCCATTTTGTATTGTTTGGTTATATATAGAATTTTGGTCCATGTGATTAGACTATTTTTTTATGATACAGTCAAACTGTTATAGTTTCCTTCTTTCTCTGATGACGGTATTCGTAACCAGACAACTAGCAGCACGCTTGAACTTTACAAGATTTCGAGGATGAAGCATACTGATGCTGAGATCTAGCTGTACACCTTGCCGAGTAGAAATTTCTTGATTTCAGTTGTATTATATGTTAATCGTCTTTAAATCTTCTATGTTGCGCGTGTCGAAGCTAAATGGCATAGTGTTTGAACTGATTGATCTGTTGTCATGGCATTTGGGTCCCATGGCACTGAATGGCATGTAATCATTTTCATTCTGATATTTTTATGCATTTTTAATCTGAATTAAGAAAGCAATTATGTATGGAAGTATAAGTTTATTACGGCGTGGCTATATAAAACATAGCTGAGTTTGAAAAAAAATCAAAATTTCCACGAAAGACAAAACCGGTTAACAGGATGAATTGCCTTTGCCACCTGTTGTCATGTGTAGTTTAAAATTTCAAAAAATGTATAATAAAAATCCGGCCATCAAACTTCAAACAAATGTAACTTCCCAAAATAGAATGCTGTTAGTTTTATTAGGACAGATCGGGAATGGCCAATTTGAACTTCAGGTCGCAAGAGATTTCAAATAGGTTCTACCCAAAAGAAAAGCCAAACAGAAAATCGAATTTGGTATATGCCTTCAAATTGCGTGTAATATTTGGTATGGATTTCACAGTGGATAGTCTCAGACTCAGAAGCACATGTGTGCCTGTTCGGATCCCGTCCGTGGCACATTCTGGACAGTATTTCAGTATATCAGAAGTTTCCAATAAGGACGATACTGGTCTAAATGATGAATTGCCTTTGTTATGTGATTTATTATTCAGCTTATACTGACACAATTTACATATTAAAAAAAACATGCCATTAGACTTCTAATCGACATATATATATATATATATATATATATATATATATATATATATATATATATATGTATATATATATAGGCGTGTATGTAGGCACGGTGTAGAAAATGCAATCCTTTTACTATACTATTTTTCCTTTGATTATTAAAGGCTGTGTGTTCGATATAGCGTAGAGAATGATGGCTCTGAACGAAACGATAGTATGCTCAATTACTGACGTCTGTATTTCTAACTAATACTGAGGAGTTAAAACACAATTGCGTAAGTGTGGTCTGCTATTGTTATGCTCTAGCAAAAGTACATATACACTTATATATCTGAGATAAATGTTTAAACGCATTAATTCTTGTGTTCAACAGAATACAATTTTCTATTTTTATAGGAGAGAAGTACTATTAAATAAATGGAGATTATTATCATCGCTATTATTTTTATTAAATCATATTAAATATCTCATTTAAATTTGCCAAATTCTGATATTATTAAAATATTGAATATCGGTTTAATTGTACAGAAGCAATGAGAATTGATTCTTGTGAACTTAAGTGTTTGTACGTCAGTGTGACCAGAAGTATTTTAAATAAAGTAATTTCTCGATTTCTTTTTCGGCTAACTGAATTCGCGAAACTTGTTTTGCATTGAGAAACTAGTAGAATAGTATTGCTGTTTCAAACAGCCAATTCTGTGTAGAACAGCAAACTGCAGTTGGAAACTTGAAGCCATCTGATGTTTCTTTAATTTGACGAAGCGTAATAATTCACATAAAGGTTAGTGTAAAAAAGAACATTTTTTTCAAATTTAACAACTTGCACGATAGAAATGTTTTATACTGTTTCAGCTGGTCAAAATCTATGGACAACAGCAAAACCAGTATTTATTTCCAATCTTCTGTCACAGTTAAGGCACCTCAAAATAACCACATACCACATATCCAATGTAGTAAAAGTAATCACATATCGATGGATGCTCATCAGTTATTCGAAAGGAACGCTAAGCCAGCATCAGGCCTGTCGAAGCAAATAGATGGTAGCTCAATTTGCAATTTGTCGGCCAACGATCTCCTTAAACTGGGCAAGAATGGTCTTATTGTGTGTAACCAGAATAAAAGAAAAAGAACTACAGGTAGTAAGACAAAGAATCCTCAGTCATCACTCATCTTTGAAAACGTAAAACGGGCGCGTAGTGAAAATAAAAGAAAGAGGATCAGCATGGATGAGAAACTACTTCACCTTGATGCAATCATTGATAGTGTGATTAATCAAGTATGTACGGATAATTCAACAAATAATCTTAGAAGTAAGTTTATATCTTATCTGTCGCAAAGCAAATTAGCTAATTTTGCAGCTAAAGTTAACTTTTGTTTGGAGCTGTTTTTAAGCAATTCAGAGGATGTCTTATTTGGCACACGACTAAAAGTATGGGAAAGTTTAATATAGCCCAAGACTTCATTAACGTATTCTTATTTAGTCTGTGACTGGTGAATACGAGGCTTAGCTGATGTGTTTCGCTGCAGCTAAATTTATCACTCAGTATTTCATGTGAAAAAATTATAAGGATAATTAATTAAATATAGTTTACTGATGCAAATCGACAGATATCCATTTATAAACAATAATACAGAATGGAAACATTGCTTTCATCCTTATCGACACGACTGTCAGAAATTTCATTTCAATTTAATAGGAACTTACAATTAACTTCTTGTTTATTCACTTAACTGGTGTACTATATTAAGTATTTAACCCAATGCACTTTCATGTTTTGATAATATTCTTGACTACTAATTTATATATATATTGCTAATTTAATCTGAAAATTGTACGAGAAAGTTAACAAAATTGACCATTTTGGCTGGTTTCGTCCCTTTTCGGTACTATTCAATTAATTGCTTGAATTGCAGCGGCATCGGTTCGAGCCAGGGTCATTTGTTTCAGAGTCTGACAAGTCATTCACAGTGCCACCCAAGATGCCTATTACATGCAATTTTCAGTTTTATTCGAACCCATGTCTTGGGCCAGTGTCTTAATCGCGTGCAGCCTGTTTGGTATTGATTTTAACCTCAAGTTCCAACTAGCGACCTCATTTCTATATATACAGAACGGACGCCTGGTCAAATGTGCCCCACATGAAGGATAGACTGACCGCAAACGTAAGTTGGTTGAGTACATAAAATGGCATGTTGTGCGCCGCTTGGTTCGCGCTGTCGATGACTTGCTAGTCTGAAGCGACTGAGCTCCGGGTGGAGCCCTGTTCGCGAACATTCTGGCAAATACTTCATGAATGTCCAATAGAGACAAACTGGTCAACTTGATTAACTGTATTTGCTTCCCTAAAAATATTTAGTTTATACTGAATATATATATATATATATATATATATATATATATATATATATATATGTAATAAGGTCCCTTCCAGATTATTTTGCTCAAATAAATAATTCAAAAAAAAATTCATAAATCATGGATAATTTATAATTTGTCCATATTATGTATAAATAATGGTATTCGCAAAATACTCTGTTCCTGGAAAATTAACTTTTTTTCAATAAACGTTTTTAAAAAGTTGATAAACATGTAAATTGCTCCTTTCTCTTAATACGGCTGAATTATCTGATTTATTATATATGAAACTTAAAGACTAGCGAAAGGAGTTTACTTGAATTATGTGTATAAATTATAGAGTAAAATACCTAGGCATAAACACATTTGCATGGGAACACACATTCTCTTCTTCACACTCCAACATATGAGCGAAATTCATCAGCTTATATTATAATGTATAAATTTATTTTGCATATTAACTGCGCACAGTGGACGTTCTACCTGACGGATTTTGCGGTGTACAGCACATTTTCATTTATTGCTTTAAGAAATATCTAGCAGAATGATTATTTGATCACTAAGAAATATGACAGTTTAAATATCTCTATGTGAGCATTGTAGCCAAAGAAGTCTTAAACACTAAACACTTTTTTTAGGATAACTATGTTTATTTAATTAAATAATTGTTGGTTGCGCGGGCGGTGATAACAATTATTTAAATCGAGGTTGCGATTTTGACATAAACAATAATCCCTTTATACTGATAGATGTATATATATATATATATATATATATATATATATATATATATATATGCATATACATATATATATGCATATATATATATATATATATATATATATATATATATATATATATATATATATGATAGGCTAGTGTTTATATCAGGATCACAAACTTGGTTTAAATTAGCATGCTTATTCTTTTATAATTGTACGTGTAGGCCATCTTAACAATTTTCTCAATAAACGCAATAAGTATTCTAAGTCGAATGCACTGAAACGTTTCGAATTTCTTTTGTTGCCCTCCATGTATGATGAGAAATTGAGCAACAAAGATCTAACTGAGATTTTCATTTATAATATATCTCGAAAAACATAAATACAGCGTGCAACCATAATAATCTTGCGTACATCGTAATTGGCCAGAGTCACGGTTGCAAAATTTCTATAAAGTCATGATAAAAACTTTTATAGAGATTTTGCCATACAGTTCGGTTTTTTTAAATAAGCGATCATTATGAGTAAATTCTATATTGGTCTAGTAAAGGAAGGCATTTGTTTGTCGTTTGACATGCTAAGAAAAAGCTAGCCAGTTTCCATAGAACACCTTAATATTACTACTCGTTATTTCAGCTTTCTCTATTACGACAATGCCCATGGTTACCAGAAAGTAAGCTAAATACAATGGGATTAGTGTTTACTTCATGCTCGCAAAGTTAATTTAAGGAGCACTTACCACTACCCGCGCAATCAATGATTTTCCAATTTTATTAACTATAAATATGTGGCGAAAGATGGAAAGAGCTAATGCTTGTGGCTGCATAGAAATTTCGCAGCCAACATTTCCAGAGAAGTACAATTGTATGCATGACTACTAGAGGTGAGATCTGCATATCTATTTTTGATTTTCATATATATGCATTGCAGGGTGATCTTTGTTAGTCAGTTTGCCGCCATACTCTGATGATGATCATGGAAGGTCGAAAAGCGTCAGTACGTGTGACTGATGTTAGTTCTGCTATATTGTTCAACGACTGGTCGTATACTATGTGATTGGTGTGTACTTCAAGTTTGCAAACTTGATTTAAATAATTGTTACCACCACTCGCGCAATCAGTGGTTGTTTAGTTAAGTTCATTGTTAGAATATTTTGTCATGTGCCAGCTAAAAGAATTTTTTATTCGAAGGAGATAGTTAGTGAAGGTCAAACACTTACTAATACTTAATTTCGTATGTCTGAATTCATAGATAATTTTGCATTTGTTGTCCTTCACCAAGGTTATCAGCTATTCATTAGGTTCCATCCAAAAAATAATAAAGGGAGTTATAACAACCAAACGGAGCCAGAAATGATTTAGTTGTTGACCATTGAGGATTTGGTCTGTAGGCAGAGTTCAGTTTGACTATTTTCGTGTTCTATCCTACAGGCTACCTTATCTGAAGATACACGCCTTTACTGACGTCAATATTATAGTTTTAACGGAGGGCTCTATTTCCTGAAAGCATGAATTCCGTTTGGTAAGATATCAATTAACCACTACTTAGTTTTAATCTTGATTGGTCAGTCTGTTTATCCCAATCAGTTTCGAATTTGCAAAAGTTAACTGCCAGAATTTAACGTTTTTTGGTAATATAAATTTGTTTTGGCGTGTTGATGTTAAAAAACATCCAATAGGTTTCTGTCGTATTTTCCCGATCAAAACTAGAGTTATCACTTATTGCGCGATAATCGATTATGCTATGGCAGCATTGAGTTTAACATGTAGTGATAACATTCGCCGTTATAAAGAACAAAAGCATATATAAATTAATATATATATATATATATATATATATATATATATTTATATATAAAAAAATATATTAAATATTCTGTTGACAAGTAAGTTCATGCTGGAAAGGAGTAAATGCCCTATAGGCATGGCAAGAATTCTTATAACGTTGCCGTGTGAAAGTTTAACGTTAATTGAAAAAGTTTATGGTGAGGTTACCTGATCTTTATTTTGACTAACACAGTTAATGATACTGTAGTTTTCTTTCTTTACAACATATTTCGGCTGCCTTTATCGGCAGCCTTCTTTAGTTGATGTTTTGTCCGGTTTTATTAATGAATTATCAAAAAGCGCGAATTTCATGTGCTCGCGAAATAACCCTTATTTGTATAGAAGCGCTTGCTCGTCATATTTGCAACCAGTTTACTCAATAAATAAAACGCGATTTATTTTAGACGAAGTAGAAGAATGGACAAAAAAATAATACAACAATTACGGTCAGTCGGGAATTTTTAAATTAAAGATGCATAACTAAATCCCGTTCCACGTTCGACTTAGAAAGTCCAATTGTACCACCAGTGCACGAGAAAGCTTTTCCTCTTCGCATTTGATCATTATTTGGACGATAAACGTGCAAAATTCTGGTCGTAGTTATTTTTACAAAACATTGCGAAAACGACCACCCTTGTTAAATATAACAAGAAGCTGTAATTTTTCTGCAATCCATCAAGCACAAATACTGTTTGAAAAGTTTTGACATTTATTACTATTTCATTTATTTGAAACTATTTTACTTTACTAAGCCTCCTCGACGAGTAGTGTTTTGCAGAATTGTGAAATGCCGGAACAGGACAAGCTGGCCAAAGCAGTGGGCGGAACTGTTGAAGGCAATCTGCAAAACTCAGACACTGACTTTGATGTGGACGAATTTCAAGGTGAGATTGTGCAATCAGCTTATAACTTTAAGTATACATATTGCAGGTGGTTTGCTTTTTAAAGGGTTTATCTCTAGATCTTCAAATTTGGATCCATCAATGAGAACTCTACGTGTAGTTTACTGGGGATATAATAAACTCCTCTTTCTAGGTGTGTAAGGACACCTAATCAATAAAGTCTTGCCTGGCACGTAGGGCAATAATTTATATATTATTATTTAAATGTCCTGCTAGATATGTAATAAAAATACCCATCTTGTTTTGACTTATGCAACAGTTACTTGTATTGTAGCAATGTAGTTTTGCAATTTAGCTTATTACTGACTGTTATGTTTATTATATTGCTTACATTTTATTTATTAATTAAATACGTAATTAATACATAAATTTTTGGCTCAATTATAACTATAATTTAAAATTTCTACCCAATGGCATTATGTACATGTCAAACAAGGCATTTTGATTTGGATAGAGTAGACCAATAGGAATCTTGCTTTCGTTCGCTTGTATGTATTATTGACGCGATGGAATTTTTAACAAACGTCTTTGTGTAGCTTGTGTACACTCTAAGTCTAAAAAAGATTTACAGCTCAACCGTGGATTTCACTTTATCATGAACAACTGGATAGCAGTGGTATTGGCTAAATAGAAGAAATCTTCAGCGAGTTAGAGTTAATCCAGTACAGAAGGCATTCTATAGGTACGAGTATGCTAAAATATTTCTGGGTGAGAATTTAATATTCAACAACGGAAGTTGGAAACTAAAAGAAATTTTTACGTTTCTCGAATAAGAAGCTTGTGTTCCCAGTTACATTCAGCATTCCTTTCCTCGAAATGGGACGCAAGATGGTAGTCGTCAGATTTGATTTGAGAATCATAAATTGTTTTAAAGGCTTGGTCTTTGTATTAATCTACTAACGTTGAGGTTCAAGATGATGCTCTTGGTACGACTGGTTAAGGCCTACCGGCTTTCAAGCTTGGAAATATAATTTTTATGTTCTCACGACGAACACGGTTTTATTTAATAAATTTTATTATTTTGTTATTATTTAACAGAAGTTGTACAATAAATGCTCTAATTCTTCTAACTTTTCTGGCACGCATATTGCCCCGTGATACCGCCAATATCGTTAGTTGCTGATCGTACATCTTCAGTTCCATTAATTTTTACCCTACCTTCTAATAATGGTGTTTACCAAAGCGAGAGATTTTTTGGCTTCTTAGAAATAGGAATCTCTTTATCGTATTTCATTGCTAATAAATGAACTATTTAAATCTGTTCATAAACATACACTTTATTGGCGTAATTAATTGAATAATTAGTAAATGTTATCTTATTACTTGTTATACACTAGTTTATGGAAGGGTAAACTAGTGCAAAATAGTTCTTTTTTAAAATGATTATTTCCTTTTTTGTGCCTGAATAAAGGCATATGGGTAGAATGTGTTATTTGTAAACGCTGGCGTTATCTGCCAGACACAATTGATCCCGGGGAATTGGTCGAGGACTGGTTTTGTGGTCTACAGACGAAATACACTCAACCAAGTAGACTGACAGATGGCGCAGAGTTCAACAGTTCTACCTTTTCAATAAACCAGGTTTTCATGGATATTAGCTTCAAATCTAATCCGTGCAATGAACCATGTCATTCAAAGTTCAGCGAAGTGTTTATGTGTTACAGAACCGAACGCACATCAGGCTTGACATTATCAGCAGAATTACAGACATTATCTGTGTCAAGTTCAGATCAAAATCAGTTATATCCGCGAGAAATTAATCAAACAGTCAAATGCAAGTGCTCGTTTTCACACAAAAACGTAAGCCATGGGGAAATGAATTATTTTTCATATTTAAAATACTTTACATTATTATGTGTCAAAATATGCTATGCGGGTATTTGGCGACGAAAATATATCTTAATATGCTGAGTTTGTGTTATGCTCGATTAGGTTATCCAGCTTAGTAGCCAAGAAATGATAACAATAGATAATAATATTAAGCAAATCTTGTAAAAAATTACTATTGATTTCAGACATGGTCAAACAACCCCATGCCTCTTTTTCTGCAAAGAAAAATTAACAGCCTATTCAGAATTGGTTTAAAAAAGATAGTTTTCTTTGTAATATTTTCATACACAAAGAAAAAAGGAATATTAGCACATACAAGATCGCTTACTTCCTCAATTTCTCCTCATATAACTTACAGTGACATTCAAAATAGTTGTTTAAATACACCAACATTTTCAAGGTATTAAAATATGAAGCAATATGGATAAACGAAAGCCAGACTGCTTTAAGAAAGATGAGAAAAACTGTGCAGACATTGAGTCTGAACTGCAGGTCATGTACTATATGATTGTTCGTTTCCCCATTTCACACAAATACACACACACTCTCTCTCTCTTCGTTTTAAACTTTTTTGTATTTTGAATTTTAATACACATATTGATTTAAAATCTAATGACAGGATTTTGATTACGTATATTTTTCAGTATAAAGACAAGATTGCATGAGGTAGCATAGAAATTCAATCCCGGCATCAGTTTTGGTCCTCCAGAATTTGCTGCATACAGAATATATATATATATATATATATATATATATATATATATATATATATCGTTACAAGTTTCACTATTTATAAAAATATGAGAACCAAACACGTAATCCATGGAATAAAATTTATTATTAAATCTTATTTCTACCAATATCTAGAGCCATTATTCTGAATTCGTTAATATATTCGTTCATCCAATCCCAACTGTATATTTGTCGTAACCAATTCCAACTTTGCTATGTCTGTTTTTGTTTAACGCAATTAAGATCACTCCTTTTGCGTAACGTCATGTGGTGTGCCATGGTTTCCATTGTAAGTGCGTCCGTAATTGACGGGTGTGTCGTATTTTGCGGGAGGTAGGCTATTTTTGAAGGCCTGTAGTTATTTCTTTGTTCCAGTGCAATTTAATTTCTCTTTGAATTACTTTCTTCATGTATAAGCAGGGGTTCAGCTTATTAATTGCAATAGCCTCAAAAGCCAGAAGCATTTCTTCCGTTTTTGCCTTGTACAGAACGGAAAAATTGTTACTAATAACAGCATGACCTGTGAGTAGTACAGACTCGCAAATCTCTGATTTTTGGGCAGGAGCTGCACCCCTCTTTAATAGTTTTTGAGGGAGATGCTGATTTATTCTAGTTTCAAGCCTCTCTTTTGATCTGCCGATGTACTGAGCGTTGCAGGTACATTGAAATTTGTATACAGACAAAGGTGTTGACGTCACAGAGATGCTATCTTTTTCATTCGTGCGCATCAGTTTTGTTGTGTTGAACACCACTCTCACCTGTATTGATGGAAACTGTGCTTTAGTCGCTCGAATTACTTTTCTTTTGAAGATCTCAGCTGGAAGATCACCTCCAAACGGAACAATAATGGCTATCCGGACTGGTTCATCGAATAAAACTTGAGGCAACGCATTAAAATCGAGAACAAATTGGATAAAAACAAAACACCCCAGAGATTAACGCTTAGTGTTCCCTTTGGAGGTGATCTTCCAGCTGAGATCTTAAAAAGAAAAGTAGTTCAAGCGTTAGATCACCACCACATGACGTTACGCAAAATGAGTGGTTTAAATTGCGTAAAATAAAGACAGACATTGCGAAGAGGGGATTGGTTACGACATATATTCAGTTGGGATTGGATGGACGAACATATTTACGAATCCAGAATAATGGCTGTAGATACTGGTTGAAATAAGATTTATTAATAAACGTTATTCCATGGAATAAGTGTTGTGTTATATTTATATATATATATATATATATATATATATATATATATATGTATATATAGGAAATGTGCCGGGGTCGACTCTCCTCCACGACAAACTTTGTAAATTACTTCAAGAGTTCCAGATAAAGTCAAAAATGGTCTTTTATAAAAATGCTATCTGCTAGTTAATATAACGTTTGATTTAAAGTGACGACATACATGTGTATACACATACACACATATATTTTTTTTTCTCAGTATAAACTCAACAAGGCTTTAGGTACCAAAGAAATTCTTTCAGAAGACCGGTTTCATCATCTTCGGGAACTCCTCAATTACCATCTGGAATTAACCACGGCCATTTGCTTTGGAATCTGCAACTCTATCCACTGAGCCACTTGTGCCGTGAGATATAAGCAATTGTTCCATTAAAATTGAAGGACTAACCAATAATGAACACTACTCTCAACTTAACAGAATTACGACTAATAAACTTAATTATCAAACTAAAAATAAAGTTCTATAATTGTAGAAGTTGAAATGCCATAAAAACGAACGAATGCCAAATTAAGTTCGTTTACATTTAGTTTAAAGCGGACTCTAGGACACCGTCTTTTTCTCGTTACCTTAGTGTTTCTCGAAAACTGTTCCTGTCATGTTACATTTCTCATGGTGTTCTGAAGTGCTATTTGACGGTTGGCAAGATGATGCCAGATGTCTTGATTGTTATCATTTCCTAATTTATCTCGGGTCCAAATACGGCAATAAAATGAAAGCTTTAACCGATTAATACATACTAGTTTTTAAGATTCGTTGTAGTCAATAACGAAAAAATCGAGATGTTACTTGATTATCGAATAAGGTACGGTGTACTTTGGCTTCAGATTGAACTATACTGCATCAATTCGTACATATACTTGTTTACACATGTCTGGTACTTTTAAAAGATAAATCGGCAGATGTTGGCCTCTAGTGGCTTTCGGACGAAGATTATTTAACACACGTTGCATTTGCTGAGTAACTGCCGCTGATGATGGCTCATTACTAAACAACCAGCCGTTCATCACATCTGCAGGTAGTTGCGGATTATTACCAAACGTAACTTGTGCAGCTGATGCTTTTATACTATCATGAAACATTTAGCGCGTACCATGGTATTCCAATGGGAGATTGGTAAGCCTATCAGATTGTTCGCGAGAAGCACAAAAATGCCGCTTTTAATTCGCGATGCGTGCGTTTCGTTAGGTTATTAATTTTAAGGTTGAACGCCGCCATTCGTCTCAAATCAACTTCAAATAATTGTAGTTTCTCGTGAAAAATCCATATCATGAAGTTGGCACCTTGATCAGTAATCACTGTATCTCGTGCAAGAAATCTTGTTACTCAGTGTTGCAGGAACGTGTATGTGATAGTCTCTGCACCTATTAAGATCATGCAATACTGGAAGCTGTAAATCATCCGAGACCATTATGGTGGCATCAACGTAAGAATTTGTACGTGAACATTTTTCGGCATATTGTTCATGAATTGCTGAAACGTCTGTGCTACATTGCAAAAACCAAAGGCATGCGAATATATTCATAAAATCAAAATGGAGAATGACGGCTGTTTTACGCTATACTGTCTTTGTCAAAAGGTACCTGATGGTATGCTGATTTGAGATTGAGCACAGTGAGCCATTTACGTTGGGATATCTTGATCGCATCCTTTTCGATGTTTATGGATTTTGTCGCTGATAAGCAGATACCAGAGTTATTACAGCTGGAAGTTAGAACAAGAATATTTAAATATAACTTTTGTAACTCATTACTCACACTATAAAAAATACTTAAAATAGCTGAGAATTGAATGTAATGCGCACGCTGGGTATCGTAGGAAATGAACTACATGACTGAATTAAATTTACGTGAATTCAAATCCCGACCGTCGCAATTCTTATAACTACTAATGAGTGCCAAATAATGACAAATTTGATCCAATTAATGATTTGCGCTTGTCTTATGTAATCTTAATTTTATAACGAAACCATAAAAATTTAATATAAAATTTTAAGGACAGGATTTATATATATATATATATATATATATATGTGTGTATGTGTGTATGTGTGTGTGTGTTACCATGTGCAAAATACAAATTTGCGCAACAAGGTGAAACAATCAACTACACTGGGAAAAATAGCACTCGTACATGTAACAGCGAACAATGCGCACAAATGGCTAATTCTCAAGCCATCAAAACAATAATGACCAGATCTCAGACATCACCTTGCAATACTGCGAGAATGACCTTACCATGCAAAAACGCACACACACAGACACAAACGCATACGCACTTACCAACCAGCCAACACAAGAAACAGAAGTAAAAGCGGGTCAGATTTGTTACCACTAGCATAATCAATTGAAAACCCAGAATGTATATAAATGAATGATCGTATAGCGATGATATATATATGTTCTTGGTATATATTAAAAATAGTATAAAATAGCAAGTAAAATCAGAAATTCGACAGGTTTCGTCTACATTTGTGCACATATCAGTGGTTTCCAGAATTGCTTTAGTCATTATTTGTGTCTAATCCAACTGGTTATGAGTCTCAAAGCTCGGAATTTGCGCCACCTAGGATGCGCAATACACGCGATCTATTGTTATACACTAACTTATGTATTTGGTCAATCTTTTCTTTATGTAGTACGTCTTTGAAATTATCGTCTACTAAAAGTGGCAACAGCCATTTCGGATTTGTTATTTTTTAACAAAAAAATGTCACCCAGAATAGAGGATTAAAATTTAATGGCCAAATTCGATTAAATACATATTTTTTAGGTTTCAATTTGTCGTTACATAGAACAGTAAAATTAATTAATGAATTAGTCTAGTTTTTTACTTAACAGGAAAGTTCTATTAATTGTCGAATGAAATGCAGCAAAGTTTTAGATCCGCGGAATTTGGTTCAGTAACTGGAAGCTAATCTACCACGCAATGAAAGCTGTGCACTGTATGCAATTTTCAGTTATATAAAATTTTTAACCAGTCTTTTCTTCAGGTAGAACCTATTTTGTAGTTATTTAAAAAAATAATTTTCTACGATACTGGGTATTGTAAAATTACCTGATCTGCATTGTGACTAACGCGGGATTGTTCACAATTCCTCTTTTCAACGGAGCATTTTCTGTTCCCCATTTCGGTCAACTTTATCATTTCACAGCTAATTACATGCTGTAAAAACAAGCTAATAAAACAATTTTATAATAAAACAAAAATTAGTTGCGCGGGCTGTGATAGCATAAATATAAATCAAGGTCGCGATTTTGTTATAAAGAAGAATCTCTTTATAAATATATATATTCTTATAATTAGGAAAACACAAATAACAAAGTGGATAAAGGCCATTTATTTCGTGAATACTAATCATCTCTTATACAATCATACATATTTATACATTTTGGGTTTTCAATTGATTATGCTAGTGGTAACAAATCTGACTCGTTTCTACCAAATATATAGTGGTTAAAGGGCGTAATACCGGCTCCTACTGATGAGTCGCCAGTAAGCACGAAACGAATGTGAATGAGATTATACTTACCGTTCATGCTGCCTTTGGTTTATCCTTCTGGTCACAACTGAACTAATTTGTTACTAGGTTCACAAAACCTAATACATACTTGCATATATATTAGGTCTTCGCAACAAACAGTATTTAACTGTCAATATATTGAATTATTGAGTGATGTCATGCTTACCGCGAAATGTGATAACTGATATCGATGAAGGCCAGAGTGTATGGTTTAACTGGAGTAACAGGGTGTTCGGAAATTGTTGTAATTCTCAATTTGGGTGAACTTTAGCATAAATTTATATCCATCAGGTTGGTATCATGTACCGACTCGGAAATCATAGTGTTAGAGATCCGGTACTCATCGATTTAAAAAAAGGTATCAGTTACTAACACAATAGCCATAGTGTTAGTATCGCTTTATAGACTCGGTATATATAATATATAGTGTGGGTTAGCATTGAAGTCGTATTGTCGTTGACTTTAGATTATGTTAGCTGCACTATTACAGATTTACACATTCGTCTAGGAGATTGTACCGTCCTATTATTCCACATTCTTCTACCAAATATATAGTGGTTAAAGGGCGTAATACCGGCTCCTACTGATGAGTCGCCAGTAAGCACGAAACCAATGTGAATGAGATTATACTTTCCGTTCATGCTGCCTTTGGTTTATCCTTCTGGTCACAACTGAACTAATTTGTTTCTAGGTTCGCAAAACCTAATACATACTTGCATATATATTAGGTCTTCGCAACAAACAGTATTTAACTGTAATATATTGAATTGAGTGATGTCATGCTTACCGCGAAATGTGATAACTGATATCGATGAAGGCCAGAGTGTATGGTTTAACTGGAGTAACAGGTGTTCGGGAAATTGTTGTAATTCTCAATTTGGGTGAACTTTAGCATAAATTTATATCCATCAGAGTTGGTATCGTATGTACCGACTCGGAAATCATAGTGTTAGCATCCGGTACTCATCGATTTAAAAAAAGGTATCCAGTTACTAACACAATAGCCATAGTGTTAAGTATCCTTTATAGACTCGGTATATATATTATATAGTGTGAGTTAGCATTGAAGTCGTATTGTCGTTGACTTCAGATTATGTTAGCTTCACTATTACAGATTTACACATTCGTCTAGGAGATTGTACCGTCCTATTATTCCACATTCTTCTACCAAATATATAGTGGTTAAAGGGCGTAATACCGGCTCCTACTGATGAGTCGCCAGTAAGCACGAAACCAATGTGAATGAGATTATACTTTCCGTTCATGCTGCCTTTGGTTTATCCTTCTGGTCACAACTGAACTAATTTGATACTAGGTTCGCAAAACCTAACCCAATTAATTCTTTAAATCAAATTTGCGAGCTTGAAGTAAACACCAATCCCATTGTTTTTTAACCAGTCGTCGAACAACATAACAAAACTACCGCCAGCCGGAACGCACTGACGCGTTTCGACCTTCCATGATCATCATCAGAGTACGACGGCAAACTGACTATCGAGGATCAAACTGCATTGAATATATATGGAAATCAAATTTAGATATGCGGCTCTCACCTCTAGCAGTCTCGCATACATTGAACTTGACTGGAAATGTCGGCTGCACAATTTCTATGCAGTCACGAACATTAACTGTTTGCAGCTTTCGCCACATATACACATATAAGCAATACAATAAAACAATAATTGATTGCGCGGGTGGTGGTAACAATTCTTTAAATCAAGTTTGCGAACTTGAACCCAATTAATTGTGGGTCCAGACTTCAAGGAATAACGTGAAAGATCAGATCTAGTAAAAGTTCTATGCCTCCATTTCGTTCTGTGCCCTCTACTTCTTACCTAGACTATGTGCATGTTTTCACCAATATACATGATTGTTGCCTTCACCTATATTTGTTGGGTCTTTTATGCGGATTCTCTCAGAATTTATTATAAATGTGTTGTCCGACCGAGACTCAATTATTCCTAACTCCACACCCAAAGTACGATTTTGTAACTGAATAACTATTTCCTGGCGTGTAGCATCATTTGTCTGTTCTTCAAATACCTTGATAAGTGGCGAAACTTGCAAAGCGAAAATTCCGCTGAGCGTATCGGCTGCCGCATTCTCGATACAGGCTCTATGATGAATTGTTACGTCGTATTCATCGAACTCTTCAATGGCTCGGTGTACTCTTTTCTTCTCAATACTCAGTGATCGGCAATGTACAAGTGCCTGTAGTCGGTAAAGACGTCTACATTCCAACCAATGACAAAATTTCTAAACATTCGTATTGCCCATTGGACGTTCTTCTGCTTGCAACATTGCTCCTACGCCAATATCTGACGGGTCTGTAACAATTGACATAATACCTACAGGGTCAGTCAAAATAGATGCATCTATTAATTTCTTGAGCCCCCTCCGTCCAACAAAACGCCATACTGGTACTAGCTAACCTAAAAAATGGTTGTTGTTTAACCGCCACCTTTGCGTGATATCGTCTATAGAAATTAACCATAGCCAAAAACCGCCGCAATGTTTTTCAAGTAGTGGGCACCGGATAGCCATTGACAGGCTGTAAATTCGAATCTAATGGCATAAATCCCTACGCTGAGACTGTGTGACCAGGAGCCGAACATACCGACCTATCTGAACTTTTTCTGGATTAAAATGTAATCTTCTGCAACCGAATACGTTATTGGTGTTCAGTAGTGGCCCATATAATAACATCGTCAACGTAAGCTGTTGTACAGGATAAATCCGATACGAAAAATTCCATTATGCTTTGGAACACTTTCGGTGCGTCATTCAGACCAAATGGTGCCCGCGTCAAATGGAAAATACCTTGGGGTTCCTACATCGCTAACTTTAACTGGTCTTCGGACAGAACGTCAGTTTGCCTAAATCCTTGTTTAAGGTAAAGCACAGCCAACCCTTTTCTTCCCGCTAGCTGTAAGTACAGTTCACGCAGAGCCGGCATGGGACATGGGTCAGGTTTTGTCACCGAGATTAAATGCCGGAAATCAGCCTCCAATTAGAGACAACTATCGTTTTTTGTAACTTAAGCCATTGCAGCTCGAAAAACAGATGAGGATGTTTCAGGAATGCCGGCCATTATCATCTCTTATGTTGCCCGAGTCACTGCTGCTGGCTTGTCTGATGGAGAACCATATCATTTTTGTGGTTTGTGACCTCCATTTAGTTCTAACCCTAGTTTAAAGTTATCGAACGTTGACTATAGACATTCGCTGCAATCAAGTAATTGGAATATAGTGTTGTATTGGCTTTGAAACTATTTCCACCATCCGGACAGACAACTAGACTCCTCCTCCAAGTTAAGGCTTTATATTGCCTTTATGGAATTCGTGCTTTTCGGTCTCGAGATGCATATACGTTTATTTTGACATAGGATTATCTTAACCCATTTTATAATAATATAAAGCCCAAATTGGAGCATTTAAATATTTTCTACAAGACATAAATATAGTGGATATCTTTATTTATTCAGAATTTAGTGCTCCATTCGCCTGCAGCCACCATCGACGCGCATGATGCCTGATAAAAATATTCTCTCTTAGGGTTTACGCTTTTTAACGGCTGAGTCATTGGTAATTCCAACACAGCAACTCCCGTATTCAATTGCATTATTACTGGTTGTTCTTTGAAGAGTTCTAAAAATTTGGTTTTAATAAAAATGCTTACGTGTGGCAACATTTACCATACTTCTTTTTCTTCTTAGGCATCTGGATTCTGAACAATTTTTTTAATGCTTTTCCGATCTACAAATCTGAGCATCCAAAGGATTTATCTCTTTGGCATGATCCCGACTATTACGATTAGTGAGATGGTGGACCCTATTTATCCAGTGGTTCTGATGAAAAAACTGGCATATTTACGTCTGCTGAGTCTTGGTCGCTGTCGCCACAGTTGACTTGGGTTGTTTATGCGGATTCCATTAGAATTTATTATAAGTGCGTCGTCCAGCCGTTACTTAATTATCCTTAAATTCGCAGTAAACGTGTTCATTTGTGCAAACAATACTATTTCAAACTTTTCCAATCCGCCAGAATAAATTATTCTCAACACAAATGCTTTTTTTAATCAATTTATTATAGGAGTTTGCTTGTATAAAGCGCATCTATTCAGTAAAACCAAATACAAATATTTATTTTATATTCACTTCTGCGGCTCGAAGGCTGCTTCCGTCGTAATGCTGACGGCTTCATCATTAATCGTGCGAGGACTTTTTCTTGTATTCATTTTAGCCTTAGATAGGAAATTTGGTGCATCTGTGGCCTCAAAAGTGGCTATTGGTACAAAAAGTCTGTTTTCTTTACATGGCGTTTAATACAACTTTAAAAAATTTAAAGATAGAAAACATCTCATTAGTGCCTTAAAGCTTTTGAATTAATATTCTAAAGTGAAAGAGCATTTCGCAAACATTTCGTGTTTAAACCTTTGCTCGGAGCGTTTTGCTATTCATAATGTTCCATTAATTCTTATGTTAAGTATCTTAAATACGATCTGTACATAAATATTACGAATAAGTTGGTTGTGATATAGATAAACGCAAATTTTACCGTATTATGGTGAAAAAATTTATGATGTATATAAATTTCAATTTTAAACGCCGATGATTCAATTTCATCGAGGAGTTAATTAACAATGATCGTAAAAGAGAAATTAAGAAAGCCAGAATTATGCAAAACAGAAAGTTGGACGGTTTGTGAATTTATTCACCTTCCCTTGATATTTCTAGTTCAACCTTAGTGAATTGTGTAACAGATCTGTCAACAATGAATCAACGAAGTGAATCAAGTTTAATCGTGTAACCGAGAATTGAACATGGAAATTTTAAAGGATAGATCGCATAGAAATGAGGTCAATGCAAATGTTGTTAAAATAAAACAAATACTTTCGAAAAGCATAAATATATATTTTAATTAAATGTCGCTTGAATTGTGCTAACACACCAACAAGATAAATTAATGACAAATTATGATGTTCAGCGTCTCAGTAATGAGCTTATTTCGAACAATATTATTTTTTAAAGCTGATAAAGAAGGATATACAGTTCTGATGAGTTAATTTGATTATAATTATAACAGTTAAATAACAAAAATATCTACACAAAAATAACAGAAGACCCAATTGATATTTTACAAGCACAAACGAAATTACTGATAAATAACATGATTTTTTGCAATGAATTTGACTTAGCGTATGGCAACGCATATATAAAAGGAGATAAATTTACACGTAGAATGTATGGTTTGGTTAAAGTAAAAAAACCTGTCAACCCATTCAGAATTGTTTTTTATGTCTAGCAGATTCCAAAATTTTCCATTTCTACGTTTATATGTTGTAGAATAAAAAACTCTCCAACTTCTAACATTATGCATTGATGAATTCTTATCAGTTGGCTTAAATAAATTTTAAATGTGTACTAGAGATAAGTGATAGTTTGGCTAGCTTATATGTAGTAACCATGTAGACAAATATACAGGTATCTGAACTCATGGATTATTTTCGACGTTTTCTTGTTGAGCATCTGGTAATATTAGGGAGTAAAAGACGATTCGATACATTACTGAGATGATGAGTATACGAATCCTTTCTACTTATTTTAAATTTCGAATATAATCTTATAAAAAAATTTATAAGTGTTTCAAATTTAACAGCCTTGCCAGCTCAAATAGAAATTCTTTTTAGACATTATGTGGAAATATAATTAAGACAAGACACCATTGAAGCGCAAATTGTATCTACAATACCTGGATCATATATTAATGATCTAGAATCATATTGAGGAAGATATTGCAAATTTCTTAAGCTTATATGATTCAATGAGTGGAATTCAGTTTACAATTGAAATAGAGTCTTCTGTTGAATTACCGTTTTTAGATGCTAATTTAACTTAATTAATTATAAGTGTTCGGAAATTAGAAAGACATTAATAGAACTAAGACTTACTCTGAGATTTTTATAATTCCAAGTGCAAAAACACCCATTTCGGGCACAAAATAGTATCTTAAAATCTTAAAAACCAATAAGTCTTAGATCAACAGACATGACAAAAATGAGTTTGAATTAGGCTGATTGCGAGAAATCTTCTGTGCCAATCGTTCCCCTCGTAAGTTATTAGAAACAATTGATGGATGTTGTAAGTCAATTTAACCTTTGAGTAAAATACGAAAGAATGAATAGAGATCCAAGGTTTATGATATTACCGAACACAAAATTAGGCATAAATTTTGAATCAATAGCATTGAAATATAATAAAGCAACCGTATTAATAGTCCCTTAGTCTGTGAAGTGAACCAAATAGCCAAAAAGAAAAAAAGGTTAAAATGTGGCTACATGGAGACTGTATGCGATTTCATATAAAAAAGTAAAGCATTATGTATATTTGAGAAGGCATGAGCCCAATGAAGGTAAAAAGAGAACACATAAATTTATAAAAGTAAGGACATCTTACTATATCTGGTCTTACCCATTATGCAGTGCAGACTGAACACAAGATTAACTTCGTTGATCGTAGATGCATAATTATGTGTAATCGTAACAAGATTGATAAGAATTTATATTGAATTATGCATCAATAGCTAATTTTAGAATTAAAACACCAATAGAAAAAATGCTAGGTTCGATATGAAACCCGGCATTATCTAGCTGTTGTAAACGATGTTTGCAAGAATCAGAATAGTAAACTAGCTCCAGTAAATGACTAAGAATATTGGATTAGAATTAGCTTATTTCTTGACTCATAAGTTAACTAATGGTTAATACATAATTTGTACTACTATCCTTCAAATTTTTATCTTTTTCTTCTTATTTTATTGCACCTTGTAATTTGAAAACATTAATGAACGTTTATCGAAATTAAATTCCTCTCTGCACCATGCTTTTTCTTTCGCGTGGAAATTTTCTTAATTTCATTGTTTTACCTTCAATTATTTTGTTTCATATTTTAAATAATTATATATATATATAATCAAAATAATGTCATTATTCTTCAAATCAAAAGCCCAATAACCAATAAATTAAACGACGTCTGCTAAATGCGATTGATTAAAACAGTTTAAAGATAGAGGACATTGAGAGGAAAATGGAACGGCCTGGACAAATTCTTTTTATTCAAAGTTGCGATCTTGTTATAAACACCTGACCCATTATTTACATACACTTGTCAGTATAAACTAAGCATTTTTTAGTGTGGAAAAGACAATTTATCTCCTAGACCGGGCTTGTCCTTATTGGGTACTTATCACGTACTGTCCAGAATTTTCCGCGGACAGAGCTCGAGCCTGAGCGCGTCTGCTTCGGTTTCCGGTGGTCTTACCAATGAGCCACCCTGCCGCACACTTAACAAAATTTTCAGTTATCTACTACAGTATACTTGGACAAATAATGGAGGCACTCAACAAACAATACCTGGGAGCATTCTAGGCCAGTTAGAGATATTTCTGAATATTATGCGAGACAAAGAAATATACGAGCTTATCGGGAATTTAGATAAATGCCTCGGAAATTCCAAATTTCCGATCCATCCTGAAAGTTTTATCCTGACCTGTTCAAGAGTAATTTTGTCAAGATATCAAAAGGCAACACTGTCAGTTGGTACTAAATAATGTTATCTAAAAAGATCTCCGAGTATACATGGCATCATAAATTTGTAAGCTTCAATTGAAAAATTATTTAAAACAAAAATAGATTTACGTTCATCTATTCAGTATTTGCGTTTTTCTTCCCAATAAATAAATATTAACATACATATTTCTATATGATTTTTGTATTTCCAGATTTATCCATATGTAGAGAAATGTATAAGCAACAGTGTTAGTGAACCTTTTCAAATTTTAATGTTGCCGTACCTCTCTTATGAATTTTCAAAAATGGTAAATATACCGTGTACATATTGGAGCAATTCACAGTAATTTCAACTCAATTAAAGGAAGACGCCATATTTGTAGAATACTTACTTCTCGTTTTCATACACACAATGCGAGAGAAATAAGTTATTAGAAAGTGGAATGATAATTCGATCGAAAGAATACAAATTTACGGTACAATGGAATGGTTATATAAGAAAAATTCAAAATGGAAATTATTAACAGAAACTTATCCATTTAAATGAATGATGTGCAAAGGTTATGAACAAGGAATATCCAGAAAGAGAAAATATGGGCGAGAGAGATATTTTGAACAAGAGAGAAGATTAGGAAATAAGGAATATAAGGTTTTGAGCAGTTTATAACCAACATGCTTATAAGGGCAAATATATATATATGAATATGTAATATATATATATATATATATATATATATATATATATATATATATATATATATATTTGTGTGTATATCTATTCACATATATTATATCCGCAACATGTATGCTTATCTACAGTATCATATTACAGAAGATACCTAATTGCTTTAACCGCGTACCCAATCGGTATAAAACGTAAAGTTGGGTTCATTTAAATTAATGTTGATTAAGCATATATATATATATATATATATATATATATATATATATATATATATATATAAAAAATTACATTAGAGGATGTCTATTAGCATTGAATGGTTCCCGTAGTTTACCCAAATAATATTCCATTTTTTTACGTATGTCATCATATGGCTTTTAATTGCCTCTAATTTATAAATACCAATATTAATCCAATGTTGATTATTTGAATTTAGGTGACGAATTATGCCTGAGCAAGTAGTTTTTCTTTAAAAATTTCTTTCGGAATTGGTGAACTATTCTTATTAATTTGACGTCCAGAAATAGCAATTCATCCAATGAATACTATTCAGTAGTGGATTGGATTTCGGTGAACTGTTTGGTTTCATTTAAGAAATTAATAATTTCGTTCTATCCTTGATTACAAATAAAACAATATGTCACCCACGAATCGTGCAAAGACGCTTTTATGTTAATAGAAGAATTCATTGTTCATGCACACAGTTTGAGCTTTAGCGAATCCGATCTAAACGTTTTTCCAATTGGTACATGAAGTTGTTTGCTACCGAAACCAAAAATAGGCTTAACTAATTTAAATTGTGAAATTTATATGCATTAAAATTACCTGGTCTGTATTGTGACTAACACATGATTCTTCCAAATTCATTGTTTTCAGATACCTTTCTCGTTACTTTTCATCTGTCAATAATTCATCAAATTTCATACGAACAAGGCAAATGTGACATTTCCTTTAACCATTTCATTTATACTCCTATTAGCTATACTGAGAATAATGATTCAGATGTATCGATGAAATAGTTTTTGAAAACTATAACACTTGCTTTATTAGATCGTTCTTAAGACATGTGATGAATTTCGAATCGATGTAGGATACCGAAAAAGCTATTCGAAATCTTTAGAAAAATATAATGATTTGGGATCAATCCTGTGTTAATTACAACAAAGATTCCTACCGAAACATAAAATAGTTAGAATTTATACCTGCATTCATCATCTCCACTTTATATCTAACCGGCATTTACTTCTTAAGGTGAACGGGTGATCAACCAGGAAACACCGAAAGCTTTCTTTTGCCTTGCTTACAGGAATATTGTTGAATATGTTTACCGTAACCACACTTGCCAAATTTTCACATTCCTCTAGCTCATATATTTCGAAAATCTGAACTAGATTAGACAAATTCTTCATTCTATGATCTGGTAAGTATGAGTATTTTCTTATTGTATGTCATGGAAACTTTGTCATTTATATGTTATAGAGTATTGGAAATTACAGATACTCCTTAACAGTCATTGTGTTTGTGTACATTTTACTATATCATGCATTCTGCACGAGACTGTACCTTTTTGTTTATGGAGTTGATATATTACTGTGATTTTTCTATTAATGAGAATAAAGCTATCACTGAGATACGTGCAGGGTAGAAATGACATGTAATCAATATGGTTCCACATGGATTGGAGTACACGTGTATGCAATTTCACCTATCTAATGGCTTCAAAGCTATAAACACGCACATGCATACATGATGTATGCTTATCTAGTGTTACGTCAGGAATTTGTACGGGGTCAATGTAGTTTAACTTACATGAACATGTAATGAAATTTAGTTCAGTTATCGAAATACGAAAACAGAAACCCACACACATAATAACGTGTCGCACACTTATCTATTTAACTTCAGTAATATTTATAATGTCTACCAATATGTATAAATGCAAACATTTAAACGAATATCGTATTTTTTTGGGAACAAAATCTTTGATAGGAATTTTGTCGAAAAAAATGGTCAAGTAAAATGAAAAAGTCTTGGATTGGTTCAAATAGGACCAGAAGGACAAACCAAAGGTATAATCTCATGTTTACAGTCGTTTCGTACTTACTGGCAACTCATAGGTATGAGCTGATATTACGCCCTGTACTCACTATATAGTAGAGTGAGAATGTGAGAAAAAGCCAGAATTTCAGGGTTTGCTAGAGAAATATGTATTCAGAAATTGTTTTAAATGTCAATTTTGGTGAAATTTCGAACATCTAAAAATCGATTGACTTGGTACCACGTAACAACTTGGCAGCTACAGTGTTGGTATCATGTACCTATTCGGCAACCATAGTGTTGGTACTAGGTACAAACCCAACAGACAGTGTTGTTATCCTTTACAAGTTCGGTGTGTATATATTATATTGAGTGCGTTGGCTTTAAAGTCGTATTGTTGATAACTTTATAAAAAATTAGCTGCACTACTGGAGGTTCACATATTCGTATATTTTGGATTCACAGTCCTATTGTCAAGCATGCCTCACCCAAATATATAGTGGGTATCCAATTTCATATATATATATATATATATATATATATATATATATATATATATATATGTTCTCCGCAACAAGCAGTGTATATTTATCGGATAGTTTACATGAATTAATTCTGTGAATTTAAGATAAGTTCCGTTCCATTTCAACAAATAATTTAAAGCTTCAGCAATTTTAACACCGCCTTTATACAAACAGACCAGATGATCAGTTCCTTTTTGTAAAAAAGTACTAAGCTAAGTGTCTATCGCAGTTAAACACAAAACAAATCAGCTTGATTATGCCAGTTTCACTAATTGTGTTTTAGTTATTTATATTTATTTTATTTTTCTCTCCTTCTTCCACTTATTTAGTTTATTTTATTTTCCTTGTAGAGTAGGCGTTTTTACTTAACTTGTCTAGTTGCAAACGTTTTGCTTTATATTTAAAGATTTTTTATCAACATTCTATATTTGCAAGCAAGAAGTAGTGCTTGGAATCGCGTTCTACTTTTACGAGCGGATTATTTTCAATATAAATCTTTAAATTAGATTAAACTAATTTATAACCATAGGCCTCACATGCTCTAAAATTATTATAGAATCTGATAACACTTTAAAAAATATAAACGATATTTCACACAATTAATGCATCTTTGTAGTAAGAGCATAGCCAAAATATAGCATAGTATTGAAGCCGGTTACCATTATAACACAAATGCTCAGTAGCCGCAAGTACTGCGTAGGAAAAAAGTGCAAAACTATTTGATAATATAGAAGCCGAGGTTAACTTCATTATCAAAAATGCTAAAGTAGCCGTTCCAAACATCACCTTTTTCATCGAAACTTTAGTCTCGTACTTCATCTTAGAATTCTCATTTTTGTTTTATCGATGTGGGCATTGTATTTTACGGTAGCGCGACTTCGCTTCTAGATTTGATTAGCTTAGACGATGACAAACATTTGTTTATCAGTGACCTAAAAGCATAGCACCTATAGGCCATCAGCAACAGCGAAGCAATGCTGACATCCGTGGACAGCTTTTACCAGGCGTGTATAGGCGCTGATCATTAAACTGGCATACACGGCTTACACAATTGCGCTGACTCCATCCTATTTACCTTTCAGTTGTGTTTCGATTGCTCATTTCTGCGCAGTTCTCTCAGTCCAAGCCAGATTAGCTTAAGGCACTAGGTTGTAAGATTTTTAAATGTCAAAAACAGATGAAATTAACCACATTGAAATTAGGCAATAAAGAAACAGTTTGCTTACCTGAGTGGTATCTACGTGCTGTTAACGTTTCTTGGTAATAAAACCTGCACGGTAGAGCATTAAATCGTGCTCAGCGGTGCTTTTGAAGAACATTTATATTAGTTACACCTTTTCCTTAACTTTAGTTCTTCTTGTTTAAAGAGTCAGCTGTGTCGTTTTGTCTTGTTTATTAAGCGACACAGTTAAATCTGATTTGCGCTATACTGCTGTTATTGCCTTGTTGTGAGCTTGACTTAGTCTATTTTATCAATTTGAGTTTTATGTGACCTTGTTTATTTGTGGCGAAATCGTTCTCTTCATAAATAAGTATTCTTTTTGACTTTATGTGGTCTTGCTAAATATATTGGTCATATTATTATTAGAAGAAGAAATAATATATTAACAATATAATAATATATTAATTTCATTCAGGAATGCAGACGTATTATGGGCCAGAAAAGAAAACAGTCTACTTAAAATTCCCATTTAAGGGGGATGCAGTTTCCCGAATGACACAAAAGAAAGTTGAAGCAGCATTAACACGCACATTTAATGCAGCCAAACTACGAGTGTTATTTAGGGTAACACACTTGCCTTTACCAACAATCAAAGAGAAACAGCCGTTAATGTCGATATCAAATATTATTTACCAATATACATGCGCAAGTTGTCGATCAACTTACGTAGGCCGATCGACCAGACGGTTAATTACTCGAATGAGAGAAAATTGCAACTTAAACGCCTGTTTTAAATCAAATGGCGAATACACGTCTGCTAATGCGCAACACATCATCGAAACATCGCAAGTACTTTCTCCAGACGAAGCATTCAAAGTAATTACTAAATGCAAAAACAAAAGGGAGCTAGCCACATACGAAACCTTATGGATAAACAAATTGCAGCCGGATTTATGTAAGCAGAAGAAGCACGTACAAGCATTGAGCTTGAACTGGATGTGACACACGCAATTTGATTGGTTTCTGTTTTTCACACTCTCTCTGTCTACACACACACACATATATATATATATATATATATATATATATATATATATATGCATATATAAAAAGGTAAAACAAAAAAATGAAACGATAAATGAGTACGAAATAAGAAAATGACCAATCATTTGCGTTCATCACCTGCATTTCAGGCGCAGTACCATAATATGCCGTTCCTGCTTGCATAAATCAGGCGATATTTTAATGCATAGGACTACATTTGTTGCAAACTTGCTTCTATTATTGCATTTAGTGATTATCCTACGTTCGAGGTTTCGATGATATTTTGCGCAATTGCAGACCTATATTCACCATTAAATTTGAAACGTATTTGATTTGCGATATTCTGTTATTCTGGTAATTACTCGAATGATAACACTCGTAAATCGGTAAAATCCTGATTCCTTTGCATTTCCAAGTGCACAGATTTCGCTTTGCATTGACAGATGGTTTCTCACTTGTCCCTTCACTCTGAAGCTGTTCATCAGCTGCAGTCTGAAAATGATGTTGGAACTAGATTTTCCGATCATTGTAAGACAAGCAGCTGATGGACGGCTTCAGAGTAAAGAGATAAGTGAGAACCCATCAATCCATGTCAAAAAAAATCCGTGCACGTGTAAATGCAAAGGAATCAAGATTTTACCGACCTACAAGTGCTATCAATTTTCTCTCACAAGAAAAATGCGGAATTATATTTTTTTTAAATGACAGCACTGGGCAAGGTACAACAACATTTAGGCATTACATAAATTAACCGAATGATCGATCGACCTACATAAGTTGATCGACAACTTATATATATATTGGTAAATGATGCTTGAGGTTGATCCTAACGACTGATTCTCTTTGATTGCTGGTAAATTAAATTTTGTCACCTAAATACCAGTCGTATTTTATGTGCATTAAATGTGCGCATTAATGAAGCTTCAATCTTTGTCTGCGTTGTGCAAGATACAGCATTTTAACTTAAATTTAATTTTCCCGCAAATTACTTTCTTTTCTTATCCTCAACGCGTTGTTTCTTTTCATTTCGTCTTTTACCAATTCACTCAATCAACTATCTAGAATAGCGATTAGACATTTTATGGTTCTTTGCGTTAATATATTCGTCGTATTTTGAATCTAGACTAACTAGTCTTACAAATCTTCCAAAACAGCCGCAAACTCTTGATAAGTGATTCTGAAACAGCACGAAATAAACATAATGCATATACGGTGGAGACCAGGCTTGTTTATGAAAAAATGTTCTTTTTAATTAAGCTTTAACCATTTGTTCCTGTAGTTCAATCAATAACAGTGGGCAAATTTCTCTCTCACTCTCTCGTGCTCTGCCATGAAGGTGACATTTTTGTGCTCTTAATTGTAGCTTTAAAGCAGTGCTCGTGACCGCGACCTTCTTTAAAGAATCAGGAACATGTCGAAAACAACGTTTATACAGTGAACACTTGCTTTTGTATCTCTATAGTGATGTACTTTTAAAATGGCCTTGGAAGATATCGACGAACACTGGTGATAAGAGGCTCTTATTTGCCATCTCATCAAACTTTTTAAACATACTTTTATTTGAATCAAGTTTGCGAGCTTGAAGTAAACACCAATCCCATTGTATTTAACCTGTCGTCGAACAACATAACAAAACTACCGCGAGCCGCAAAGCACTGACGCGTTTACTTCAAGCTCGCTAACTTGATTTAAAGAATTGTTACCACCACCCGCGCAAACAATTATTGTTAAATTGTTTCACATACCTTCGTCAAAATGATATATTTTATATTTCGTGCATAGCAAACCAGGTTTGTGTAGAGTATGATTTGGAAACGTAGATGGTAATTTTTTTAAAATCTAATGTCAATGATATATCAGTTGGAACATAATAAAATAAAGACGTAACATCCTAAGACGCCATAAAGTTAGTTTGAACATTTATATCTTGATTTTTATCAACAAACTCAAAGCAATCGGTATCCGAATAATTACTTAGCATTTCTTTAAATCAAGTTTGCGAGCTTGAAGTAAACACCAATCCCATCGTATTTAACCAGTCGTCCAACAACTATGGGATTGGTGTTTACTTCAAGCTCGCAAACTTGATTTAAAGAATTGTTACCACAACCCGCGCAATGAATTATTGTTTAAATTACTTAGCATTTTATGCAATCTTGTCAACCAATTAACCAAAGCATGGAACAGAGAATTGACTATTGATATTATTGGTCTCTTAGAAACACATTATGTGCTTTTTGTAATCCGTGCATTGGTGGTGTAGATGATCCAACTTTTCTGTGCTTCTGTACAACGGTTTTATCAATTAAACCGGCGTCGTTTAAGATTCTTTTAAAATATTTTACCTTCTGTTCAACCTTGCCATCTAACGTATCCTACAGACGCAAAAATTTAATTTTATTCTTTAACATATTCTTCATCTTCTATATACAGTCTGTCTTTTTCCATCTTAATAAAACCGTTGCATTAATCAGCGCATAATATTGAGATGTTGACATTTTTGCTGATACTTTTAATCACAGTCTAATGTTGCTTTGTCAGTGCATGCTGTTTTGCGCACTTAAACGTTTTCAGGTACGAAGCCTGATCAAATAAATTAGTTTAAAACCAGTTCTTATATTAGTGCCTGCAGGTTTTAGGTTCAAGTTCCAATGAAAATATTGGACCAACATTAATATAATTTTTTGAGGATTAATACCATAATTGTAGCCCATCGGTAGTGCCTTCATTGTTAGCTAATCGATTTTTATGTGCGACTGTTTAAACACAAGTTTACCCATGCAAGTCTATATTAAATCACATAAACTTTCGTGTTTAATATCATTTTCTAATTTCTTTAATCTTTCTGTCTAGTCTTTCTTCAAAAACGCTGAAAAGACTCAGCTCAGACAATACACAAGATACCATTTCAATTCGTGCCCTCAACATCGCTTCATCCTCTTTTAGCTTTTTCATACAGAAACACAACGATTTTGATTAACCCGAAGTTTAAACATATACAATTTTCGCAAAAAACCACCTGGGAACCGTAATTACTTAAAAAATTGAAGATAATAATCTCTTCACAATAAATTTTTACGCTTTTTGAATTTTAACGTTACTATCTCAGTTCGTTTTTTTAAAGATTCGTTTGGGATACGAGCTTTAATAAATTTTATAGTACCCTACAAATACGTAAATATAAAATAAATCTTTTTCAATTACAAGAACCGTTTCTTGCTCATATTCTTCTCAATTATTTGCAAATTAACACATATTTCACAACAACATGAGTGATCAACAGTGCCATTCGCACACCTTGGACAGTTACCATGGAGAAAAAATTAAACTCATGGACAAGGCAAAACGAAGGACAACATACGGGGAAAAACATCTATATACGTAACAACCAACAATGCGAGCACTTGGTAAGAGCGCAATCTATCAATACAAGAATGACCAAATCCAAAACATCACTCTGCAATACTATGTGAATAAATACTACACACACGCAGACACATACGCATATGCACTCACAAATAACCCGCATTAAACTATCAACAAGATATAAAAACACAACCGAAATCAGACTATTTTCCACCTACTTAATCAATTGAAATGTGTATATATATATATATATATATATATATATATATATATATATATATATATATATATAGGATTAGGGATGTTGGTCTCATACTGTTGCTTATATTCATATATATGTTTACAACCTTACTAGCTTATTTGATGGCCCGTCTCCTGTCAGTGCTTGGCTACATCAGATCGTTCAATGTTCATTTCTACGTACCTTCAGTGGTCAAATTTTTTACCCTATATACTTAAGATACCGAACTTTTCTAAGTTCCTAATATACTGGTTATGCTTTTGGGGTCCGTTTACTTTCTACTGGTTTGGTAGCTTGTCACTCGTAGTAAGTGTTTGTTTCAGTACAGTTCGGACGTTGTGTTTAACTTCTTATGTTCTTATTTTTATACTCAATCTGGAATTCTGGTATACCACAATATACATCTAGAAACGGGACTATAGAAGAGCAACTAGACAGCGCTGACTGCTTGATCTAATCATCATTATATTAGCGCAGCTAGACATCACTGACTATCTGGCTTAATTATCAGTATATTAGTGTTGAAAGACAGCATTAATCACCTGGTTATCCATCATTATCGCCATATTTCTTTATTGATTAAAAGATTTAATATGAAGCTAAGTTCTCTCGGTTGCGTTGCTAAATTTATGTAATTAATAGCATAGGAGTAAAATAACAGGGAAAGTTTTTAATTGTACCTTCTATTCTAAATTTCTGGACTACTATGCATATTTTTTTATTAACTTTTATGTAATACTTTCTTTCTTTCTACTAATTCTAATTTATGAATTTTGTTAGCATGCTCTTTGTGGATATACAAAATATATCGAGAATTATTCTTTGTAAACGATATTTCGTTTTTATTGGTTCAGTCTTTTATTAAGCCAGCCTTGCTTGTTTTGGCTTCTTCATTGAATCAAGATTAACTGTATCGATGATTGAAGGAAATTGGTCCACATTTTAGACCTCAGAATCCCAGTACGAGTTGGTTGTAAGACGATGGAGCATTTTGTGTTGGTTAAATGGGCGTTTTTCACCACAATGGCGACCGTGCCAAGGAAACTTTGGGTGAGGGCGCTCCTACATGGCGCAGTAGTTCTGCAGCAGTTTTTCGTTTCAGTAGAATACTACTCTCGGTCACGAATAAGGTAAATCCAGTCATGTGTTCGTAACAGGTAAATTAAAAGTGAAGGTTAAGATACTTCTCAATCAAATGAATGAGTAAAAGGAATTTAAACAGTTTTATAAGAAATCTCTGATGCAAAGCGATATGTTCTCATCTCGAGTATAGGATATGTATGTTATTTGTGAATGCACAAAGTTCATTTACTTTTTAAATGTATAAAATTCTGTGCAGAATAATTTGAGAATATCCTTATTTTTATATTATACATCGAAATACAAATAAAATTATAGACATATCTAATAAATATTACTTATTTGATAGCGATAGACTGGCGAGCCTGGGTGATATATGTCAATGTAGAATAACATCCTGATTCTTGCAGAATTTTAACGTGCTAAACATTTAAAACAGATTTCCGGAAGTAGTAATAAGGAGCAAAATGACGGTTTGAAGTATTATGGAAAGGTTAAATATTTTTATACCCTTTACATACTTTATTTCAGAAAGGAATTTTATAAACGAATTAAAGGTATTTCAATAGACCGAATATGATCTGTACATTATTTTTTAAAAAATTCTGGAAAGACTCTTTCCAAGTCAATGTATCATGGTGATGATGAGTTGGATAAATTTACTTATAAAGCTAATATGATAGAGAAATTTATATCTAACTTGGGTATCGAAAGGAAGTATGAATTATCAGTTTTGTATTTTAAATTAAAATGAAAAGGCCAGGTAATAGAAAAGGACGTTTATAGGAAAGATGCTTACACGGGTATCTTCCTTAATTTCTTCTCCTATCACTCATAATAAATGAAAATATGCATACTGAATTCTTTGATATTAAGAATGCTTAGAACAAAGGATATGAAATAGGCAGATAATGATCTGAAGAGATTAAAGGAAATACTCGTGACAAGTGTTTATTCTATTAAAGTATTTTACAAGGTCATAAAGCAGAAGAGAAAACGAATTTAATGGAAGATCAGGTAAATCATGAAGTGTATTACGCGCTTTTCTAGCTAAATCTCGCCATCTGTCTATCAGACAGCGGGTAACCTTCAATCATAACTTATGGACATGAGTTATGCCAACGAGCGAACATTTCTTCCACAATGTTTAAAGTATAATAAATTTAACTTTACAAGTTTTCGGCAAAATAAAATTCTATTCGCTGTTCTTTTCTCGTACCATTCCCCTTAATACCTTTAATTATAATCTTTGTTATTGTTTCATATACTCCTGACGTATTCTGGCGTTATACTTTCCCTTTGGTACGGTAGCATGTTGCCCGAAGTAAGAGTTTGTTTTATTTTACTTGCGTTGTTGTATTTAGTAGAAAATGTCCTTTTTTCAACTCAAACCGGAAAACGGTAATTCCATAATCCTGAGCATTTCTTACTGCGTTTCATGCAATGCCCGACCATTCTTCCATTAAATTTTTTTTATCGTCAGCTTTATGGTCTTGTCTATTACTTTTATCGGATAAATTTTAATCATGAATATTTCCGTTTTATATCCGCATTCCAAATACTTTATTTTAAGACTTATTAATATCATGGATTTTATCAATTTAGTGTACACAATAAATATCTTTCCAATAGCCATACCTTTCTAATATCTGACCGTTTCGTTTCAATTTAACATCAAGATCTGATCATTGATTCTTTTCTTGCTCTATCCAAGTTAGATAGAAATTGCTTAACCTATTAGATAAATAAAGAAATTTGGCAGACTCCTTATTCCCATGGGTACAAATTACAAAATATCATCCAGGGATCTCAAGAATTAATTTGGCTTAAGGCGTTTATTTTCCAAAATTTTTATTTAAATTTTTCAAGTTATCGGCTAGTTTTTCTATGCATTTGAAGTCAATCGTACGTATTTTTGACGTTACCACGACGTGCACCATTAGGTGCTCGACGTGGTAAAGTCAGATTAGAGATTTAGCAGAAAACTATGGACAGTATATTCTAAATACAACATCTGACCATTATTAATGTAAACACTTGCTGTTGACAATAGGCTACAGAATAAGAAAGGAAATAGAAACCCAGAAAGCATAAGAATCATAGGTATTATGTGAATCAAAGCGACTAATATAGGTATGGAGAGATGAACATAGTATCACATAAAATTATGAACACATTCAAAGCTTGGATCTAGTCAAGCACTGTCGGAAGACTGTCTATTAGAGAGACTGGGTAAGCTATAAACACAATTCGATAAGAAATCACATAAGATTTACATGGTTATTTAGTGAACCACTTTAAATAAAATACAAAATGGATTTCATAAATTTAACAGCTGTGTAAACACTTCTAATCGTATTACATACTTAAGCCTTAGCTTTTGGCCAAAAACGTGGGTTGGCTGAAACAGAGATCGTAATAGAACTTAGTATGAGACCACAACTTTTATTATTTTATAAGAAACAGAGCACGCTTTGAATAGTTTACATTATTCCATCTCAACTTGTTTACATTCGTAATTTGTTTCACTTTGGGCTGTGCCTTAAGTCTATATTGATAATAATTTATTCTTGACCCCTTTTTTAAAATTTCTCACTGTTTTATATTTTTCCAGCAAAAGCCTTTTTCGAACGTGGGCTCCTCATACATAGGATTCTAATGAGCTATTTCTTTTTAGTCAATATCTGTATGTGAGCGATTTCGTAAGTGACTCTAGCTATTTCTTTCCGGGTATTCTTCAATCATATCGCATGGACATAATTTTCCTTATCAAGCGAACTTTCATTTTACAGTTTAAAAGTCGAATTACTTTGACTTTACCACGGTGTTGTAGAATTTTATTATTCCGGCTGGTTTTTCTCACTTATCTAATTAATTCGCTTAATAACCTCTTGAAATAAATATGTGACTATTAAATCCGGAATCGAGTATTATGCTTATCCCGTGTTTCGCTATAGGTTATTTGGTAATTTTATGCGCTTGGATGGAAATTAGTTAATTAGAGCATCATTAACATGCATATAGGTCTTGGGTTGATCCGCGTGCCTAAAAACCAGGGCCTTTGATGAGCAACACTTTATACATTTGAAAAGTTGGCTGCTAGGAGAAAGTAATTATTGAACTACTTTAATATGATATTCATGAACATTATCATACTCGCTTGAGGATATATATATATATATATATATATATATATATATATGTGTGTGTGTGTGTGTAGAGTGATTGCGCGTGTGTTGATAAATAATCATTGAAAGTCTAATATTTAGTCTCATCCTAACCTTAAGAGATTATGTTTAATAAATCTAAAAAGCTAAAGTTTTGAACTTCTGGGTGACGCGCGCGGTTTAAAATGGCTCCAACTTTTTTGAATACTGAATTAGAAAAAAATATTACGGACCTTCAAAACTCCATGAAGGAGCTTAGGGAGGAAAATAAAACTTTAAAAAATACAATTTTAAAGCTACAGTCGGATGCTAGCAACTATTCAGCAAAATTGGACGTATCAGAGAGGAGAAATGATAATTTAAGCGCAAAAATTGAGCAATTGACCGTTGCGTTAAACAATAGGATGGATAAATTAGAAGACAATGTTAAACCATGGATCGAGTTAAGCGAAATAACTAAAGAAGATGACATATCAACAAAAAGCAGTTCTTCTGGGGAAGAAATATTGAATATTTTGTCTAATGAAGTTTCTGCGAGAATTGGAAAACAAGAACAATTAATTTTATTTAATCTTAAGGAAAATGCTGATCATAAGGATGTTGAAAAGTTAAATGCTTTAATTAGAGATACGACTGAAGCTGAAATAACTAAATGCTTTAGAGTTGGACAAAAATCGGAACGTCCAAGACCAGTTGTGATAAAATTGTCAAAAAGGCTGACGAACAAGCAAGTTGAGGATATTAATAAAAAGAAAGAAGAATGTAGTAACTTTCAGAACATATTCATCACCAGAGACAAGACTTTTCTGCAAAGAAAACTGGCTGCGGTAAAAAAGTTAAAGAAGAATCTAGATCAGAAATCAAGTCATGCGGAAATAGTCACAATAAAGGGTGTGTCAAACGACTCTAAAATCACAAAAAACGGGGTTTCGTTAATGAATGTGGTGGACAGCGGACAGCTACGAACCATAGATACGGTACCCAACAAACGAAGTATAAGGAAACCGAAAAAGTTAAATCAGTAACTATTGATGATAGTAAAGATGAGTTGTCTTTTTCATATACATTATTTTATGCTAATTGTAGAAGTATTAAGAATAAAACTTTTTTGTTGTGTGATTTTATAATAAGTAACAATTTTGACTTTATAATATTATCTGAAACCTGGCTGAACAAGAACATTGAAAACTATGAATTTGACATTCCTCATTATTCTCTATTTAGGAAAGACAGATCACTGGATAAAAGAGGTGGAGGAGTACTTATTTATAGCAAATCGATATTAAATGCAACAGTGTTACATTCTAGCGAATATAATTCTGTCATTGATTTTGTATCTATACAAATTGATAACCTGATTCTTATCGCGGTTTACAGACCGCCGTATGCTAATTTACATGATGATCAAATGTTTATCAATTCCTTTCAATCTATTTTTGACTGCCATGGTTATATTATTGTGGTAGGAGATTTTAATAAGGTGCATGACTGTGAAATAATCAATCTTTTTTCTAATCATGATCTTAAGCAGATTATAAAGGAACCAACTAGAGGTTCGGAATGCTTAGACCATGTATATTTAGAAGTTGAAGTGTTGAACTCACACAGTTATGATGTTGTAAATTACTTTAAAGAATTGGATCATAAACAAATTATTTTACAATGGAACATTTTGAGTAGCAAAACATTGACACCTAATTTTGAAAATGCTCACGTGCAATGTTCCAGAATCAACTGGAATCTTTTTAGAGAATTAAGCATATCAATTGATTATGAAAGTTTTTTTATCATGAACGATGACGAATTTGTTTCTTCTGTTTCACTGTTATTATCTGATATATTTAGAGCATCAACATTTGCGGATGTAATACCAAAACGAATCAATAGGAAGTTATGTAAGCTAAGAATCAAACGAGATAATATAATGAAATGTAGTCTAATCAATAGTATAAAAAATGAGGTTAGATATGATCGATAAAGAAATTAATTCATCACTGCTGATAATCCGTCAAAGATCAGAGAGAATTATTTTGGCTAAATTGAAGAGTAATCCTAGACTAGGGTTCAAACTCCTCACAGACTACGGTAAATATAAAGAAAAATTAAACCTTATATTACCTGTGGGTAAAGCTGATTATGAATTTCTTTGTGAATTGGATGAAGTATTTGGCAACTTATTATGTAATCCGCAGAAGAAAAATAATGCTATTGATCTACCGGAATCGTCGGGAAACCAGGATCTAGGACTTGTTATTGACAGTGATGCATTGATAGAATTAATGTTAAAAATAAAATCAAAAAAACAAAAAGATCACCTTGGTATATCGATTGATAACCTACTTCAATTACCCTTAAATTTTATGAATGCGCTCTGCATTTTTATAAATAGAATTTTGAAGAATGGGATATTACCAATCGATATACTAACAATAGTGCCAGTGATTACAGATTAATCTCTATTATTCCCTCGTTTTTGAAGATAATAGAACGATTAATACTTGATCATTTAGAACGTATGCTGCCGGCTGATTTCGATGTATGCCAACATGGCTTCACGAAAGACAGGTCGACAACTACTATTATGCTCTCTATGTGGAAACATGTAATTACATTAGATGAGAAAAAGTTAGATGCATTAATTGTATTCCTAGATATCTCAAAAGCTTTTGACTCTATATCTTTTGATGCTATCTTGAATGCGATTAATTTATTGAATATTGATCCGAATAATTTTAGATTACTTAGGTACTACTTATATAATCGAAGAATGAGTATTCAAGTAAACGATTTGGTATCTAAATCGAAAGGGTAACAAGTGGAGTTCCACAGGGATCCAGTTTGGGACCAATATTATTTAAAATTGTATTTGCATATTTGGAAACTAAGATTCCTAACGGTCGAGTTTGCAAATTTGCTGATGATTTGAAAATAATCTTTCCAATTGATCCAAATAATGTTGAATTCTCCAAAAATAATGTGACACTTGATTTGTATGATTTAAGTAGATATTTGTTAACACTAGGGCTGAGAATAAACAGTAAAAAGACGAGAGCTTTAAAAATAGGTAACAGAACAGATTTTAAGTATGTTTATTTTCATGATGCTGAGATTAATGATGTTTTTGAGATTAAACTTATGCAAGAAATTAAGGATTTAGGCATAACTATTCATTGTACGGCTTCTGCTGAGAGACATATTGAAAGGATAGTAGGCAGTGCCAAGAACAGATGGGCATTGATAAATAGAAATATTATATCACATGAAATAAAATTCAAAATGTTTATAATATGGATTAGACCGATACTAGAATATGCCGCCGCTACTTGGAATCCCTTAACAAAGGGTCTGTCTAATAAAATAGAAGCTGTACAAAGAAAAGTTGTGAAACAAATTAGTCCTATCTCCTGCACTATATACGCCACTAGATTACAATTTGTATCACTGCATCCTTTATGGTTTCGGAGAATGTGCTATTGTATTAAAGTTTTCCATTTAAACCAGTGGTCTGGTGCCTATATGAATCCCATAAGAAAGAGTCATGAAATTGGAACTAGATCTGGTCATTTTGCAATATCTCCACCTTTGATTGGGAATGTTGCGAGCAAGCTGTTCTCGTTTTCAAAAATTTACAAAATTTATAATCAATTGCCAAAGGGGCTTAGAGAAACGCCTCCAACTAAAATGTCTTTTAAATTTTTATCTACCGAACTAGAAAAAGTGTTTAATCCTGATGATATTTTTAATTTTGATTATGATAATACTTTTTCATGGTTAAATAAAAGCCAAGATTAATTGTTTCAGCAACAAATGTAATATTCGAGTTATAACTTAAATTTTCAATTTTGATTAAGAATCTATCACTGTTTACAGCTGATCTTTCAGATGCCGATAAACTGTACAGTACACTTAATTGCACATATATATGTGATGTGATATCTTTTTATATTGTACATTTTCTAATTTTATTATTTAATGGAACATGTGTGGTTTGAATCCAAATAAAGATATTCTATTCTATTCTATTCTAAATCTCATTTGGAATGTTTAAAAAATATATAATATTTATGTTTTAATTGCGAAAACCATTTCTCCCACTTTCCTGTACTTAAATGGGTGCAGAGGTACAGGCATTTGCAGCTACACCACAGGTTTTGATAAAACATAAAACACGGAGAGCGAGAGGCAAAATATGTTAGAAACAGAATAAATTAGCCAAGATGTTTCTTGGAAAGAACAGATATTATATTTTAAAATTACTATTAAAATTAATATTTATATATTGTTTAATTTTTAGGCTAGTTATAAATAGCACTGTTTGCCTGGTTAGTTCATGGTCATCAAATAATATGACGATTTTGTGTAATTTTATGCAGATTAATCTGACTATTAATTCAGGAATCAATAGGAAAGTTACGCAAGAACTACATTTATTTATGTTCCTCTTGTTGGACTTCGAGCTTTGTAAGCATACAGTGTTTGTACTTCTATGTGAACTGTTTTATTTCGCAGAACAAATAAATAAATTGTGTTAGATCCGCAAATGACCGTAGTGTCAGACTGACATTGTCTCTTTGAGCATATTGTAATTGATGTGAAACATTGTCTACAAGAGTTATATGCAAAGGGTGTATATAAACGCGTGTTTATTTTTTGATTATTATTTTATGTTCCTGCAATAAATATTAACATATTCTGAATTATCAAAGGTGGATGTGGTAGATTGATTCCTGTATGAACTCGCATTGTTTAGGTAAGGTATAGCAGAACTGCACTTGCATGGGTATCACACGGTTGATTGGAACATTAAGTTTAGGAACGATGGAATTTAAAATTTCTACGCTGACCAACGTGGAGAATTATGGCTAACGCGTACTAACACCTGATTGAGGCGATTCAATAGCTTATTTTTGTAAATACAGAGCCATATATTTCAAAATTATGTTTGACCTTTAGAGATTAAACGGTCAATCTTTTGTTTGAAAAATTTTAAATTGTGGTGCATATACAGCACTTTTTTACTTAACGAGCCAGTGGTGCGTGTAGCAGCGCGTTTTTTAGTTAATCAGGTGGCAGTAATTTGTCCCAGAACGTCTAACACGACTGACCTATGAATAAATCAAACTGCGCATTTTGTACAAATTGAGGCCTGAACCACTGGTCGTTTACAACGAGATATGTCAGTTTGCTATGCTGCATTGAGAAATACCAGCAGAAAAGGTTGCTCAAGTAGGAAGATTGATCTGTAGCTTGACCGAATCCTTGCACCGACTATCACTAAGCACAGCCTGGGCTTTGAGAATGACACAGCCACATTGCTTCTCTTCCACTTCGGGTAGTAGGCGGGGCTGCGATGACGTAATCGACACCTTTTAGCGTAAGGCGGAAGCAACATCAGTGGTAAAGTCACACTGAAAAGCAGCAATGAACCAATGTCAACTTGATCATCTTTTAGATCGTTTAAAACTCTGTCCACAGAATAGTTGCATTGGCGAAATTTCCCATTCCAGGTGGGTTGGAAGCAGAATGCTCATAATCAGATTGGGCCAAATTTACTATTCTCTGCTAACTTATCACATTGTCCGCATAGAGCTTCCAGTCGAACTCTCATCCAGTAACTGTTTTGGACGGAGAAACATCACCATCAGGACCAGGTCCGAACATGTTACCGGACTAAAAGTTCAGTGCCGTCCTTGTGAATAGAACATTCAAGGTAAATCCGCAACGTTAATTAAGACAATCAGTGAGAGTATTTGCATCGGAAACTGAATTAAACAAAGATGCTGACCAAGCAGGTCATGAGTTAGAATTGAAGGAATGCACATAGTCGGCGCATATACAACACGCTAAGTCAACAACAACAAAAACTAAAGATTTTTTATTTGTGACATTTCTAGATCTAAAGACACCACAGACAATCCACATGCAGCTAGATATGTGATCAGTTAAGGCTATTGTGCCGCCTTCTTTGTCTGTGTAAACGTTTGTGCATGTTGAAATGGTAGATGAACCCCGGACGTAGCTCATATTAGCCGCAGAAAAAGTAGCAGAACTCTGCTTATCTATGAGTCCCTTGATTGATGGAAATATACATTTTTGGGAACGATGGAATCAACATCTCCCCGCTGACCAGCGGGTAGAATATATAGGTACTTTGTGATGTGGTACTCATGATGAAATAAAAACGGCAGTTTCGAAACCTTGACTGTATAAAACCGATCTTACTATAATTTGCAGCATTTAGTCCACACCCTGTAAGTGCCATCAGATAAACGACAACAAACAGATGAAGGTGGTCGATGTCAGCAAGACATGGTAAGTCAACAATATTGACTGTTTGATATTCAATTTTTGGTATTTGTCCCTATTTCAGATGGTTTCCTTTAAATGCAAGTCTATGCGGAAAAAAGATTATTCAAAACGAGGGCCTAACTCGCGAGAACGGTGTCCACATCTGTTCTATCAAAAGGAAGAGAGGAAGAATAACGCGAAACTTCAAGTTTCAAATTTAAGCAGCGAAAAGTAGGTTATTGTTACTTTGCGAAAATGAATGCCTATTTTATTCAATAGTTTTAAGTTTCTACCTTCTATTTTAAAATATAAACATCGATACGGGTCGAATTTTTAAGAACATCTGATATAATATAATCAGAAAAATATTTCATTTTTAGTTAACGGTAATTTTATTTGAAATCCACCAAACTTTAAAAAACTATTATGCTTAGGTTTCCGTGCACTTATTCTCATACGATTGTTTCGTGGGTGTTGGTATATCACTTAAATGTTAAATTTTGATTTGAGATTCGAAATAGTTTTAACAAATATATTTTAACCAACACACATGTGCTCATTTGACATTAATTCCAAGATTGCTTCGGTTTCTAGTCAATGATATGAGATAGGTATTTTCCTAATTTGATTTTAGTCTTAATTAGCCATACAGTATTTTCATTTTGTTGTTAAATATGTCTGTTTAAATTTTAGGTAACCTCATTTTAAGTACATTTCCCGCTTTCGGCTAAAGATTATTTTTATAATATATAAGTATAAACTTTTTTCTTTGCAGCATAATGCTTCTATTCTTTGTTATAAAAATTGACATTATTCTATTGACGTTTATTTATAATAAATATTTTCTTTTTTATATAGCTATTATATTTTAGTTGTATACTAGCGTCGGCCAATCTAGTAGCTAGTTAGTTTAAATAGGATCAGAAGAAAATGCCAGTCAACATAAACGATATAATCTCATGTTGACATTTATTTCATGTATTAAGTTGACTTCATTGCTGCTTCAGCAAATTAAAATACGAAACGTATGTGTACATGAGATTATACCGCTTGTCTACGATGAATTTGGCATCTTTTTTGGTTCTATTCAAACTAATTTGCTACTGGGTACGCAATACCTTGTACATAATCACTAACTTTTTAAAATTGTTTTCCTTACTTTCAATGCTGGCAAAAACTTGGTGAGTCTCCAATAAGGACAAAACCGGTCTTCTTAAATAATTGCATTTGCTACCATATGCAATAATGAGTTTACACTAACGACATATATGCAATCACACTTTGACATTGTACTTTAGCTCAATATCACTTTCCAAGTTTGTAATGGGCTTGTCTTATATTGAAAGATCTGGAGCAACTGTCTAGAACTGTAAGAAGAAATCAATGCCAAATAGGATCCATCCTAAGAAAAGAATATCTAGAAAATACAATTTGGTTCAATGGCATATTGGGTGAGTTTTATGACTCATCTGAAATTGTGACCTGGTTTAAATCCCGGACTCGGCTATTTTAACAAGTACTTGGTGAGACTCAACGAAAACATAAGCGGTCTACTTGAGGTATTTTATTCGTTGTAGTTTGCAATGATTAGTTTATACTAGTAGAAAACATCAAATCATTTTCTTAATTTAATTAGAGATTGTCCGTGTATTGCCCTGAATATCTTTCAAATATGAAATTTATTATTTAGAATGGAGAAACGGATATAGAGATAGCAGTCGATTTAACTGACGTATTTTCCCGTGTTTACTATTAGCATTGAATGCAGGAATACGAGTTTCTACGTATCGAAGCTTCCGTCACAGAAAATTCAGTTATTAACGCTGTGTGACCTCTTGGCGTTTTTCACCTTGCATGTTTGATGACGTTGATACTCACAAGATAGATTCGCAAATTGACCACAAAATGTTCACGAAATTTGCTGTGACGCTATTGCCTGTTTTTTTTTATTTCTCAACACATAAGTTAATTGGGCACTATAAATTTTCTCCTTGATGTGGGTGAAATTGAGACTCGAACATTAATAATAATTAACGCACTGTTGTTTAATGTTTCGGTTTTCCGATCAAGCTCGCTTGTCACACCTCACACTATATCCTTCAACTGAGTAGTATTATTTATACTTTTATTTTATTTCAATAGTTAGATTAAACAAAATACAGATTATTTCCTCACGTATGCATGAAACTTTCAACACCTTAACTGTTATGTTATATTTTCTCAAGAGTAGGCGGCTTTTGTGTCTCATTAAATTTCAAGCATGATGACCTTAGCGATCTATGTTGGGATAAAAGGACCAATATAAATAAATGACGCTGGCAATAAATAAGCACTGATCTCATGTTCTCTAGCCAGTTACACACGATATAAAAACGCAGATATGTTGCAAAAATATAAAATCAGTTTTACCTGATTTAATTAAAAACAAATCCAATATTTGTTGCATAAGTTAGCTAAACTACTGCTAGTCATATTTTTTCGCGCGTTTTGCTTTCCTTGGCCATCGCTGGAGCAATTGACAAGAACCTATACTTAAACGAACTTTGGTTGCGCGAGTGGTGATAACAGTTATAATAATCAAGGTTGCGGTCTTGATATAAACACCTGACCCATTAATTACTTACATATGTCAGTATAAACTAAGAATTGTATAGTGTAGAAAAGGCAATTCATCCAGTAGACCGGTTTCGTCCTTATTGAGAACTCATCATGTACAGGCCAGAATTTGCCGCGGACAGGACTCGAACCTGGGCACGTCTGCTTCAAAATCTGGCGCTCTAACCACTAAGCCATCCTGCCGCACAGTACACTGCACACAATTTTCAGTTATATACTAACTAATGTAACTTGGTTAGTCTATTTTTTCTTTAGGTGGAGCTCATATGGCATCCACTTAGACCCAAAGTTCCAACTAACCATCCCCAATCTGTCATTACTGAACAGACACCACACTACATGGGGAAGTGGTATTGAAATGAACATTTATACCTGTAACGAATATTGGTTGTGCGCGGTGATAACAAGTATTTTAATCAAGGTTGCAATCTTGCGATAAGCATCCGGCAAATTAATTACGTACATATGTTAGTATAAACTAGGGTTGTATGCAGCATAGGTACTCTTTCCATGTAAATAAGGCCTACTAGGTTCCAAACAAATGAAATTGTATCTAGGTTCACAACAACGTTTACATAATTGCATATATATATATATAGAGAGATATATATATATATATATATATAAATATATATATATATGGTAGTATGAACCTTGCTGGGTCTAAATATAATCATCCTGTTTCATGTGAAGAGTAGAGTTTGGTCTAACTGCGCAGTAACTTTTATTGATATATGTGTTTGACGGAATTAGAGCAAGCGTGCCAGACGCGAAGGGCAAGTTTCGGCGGCTGAATGAAACTTTGTCCACTGGCATCTGGTTGGATACTGTTAATCAGCCTTCATTAGCAGACTATCTAAGACAAGGAAAACTCCGAATACAAACCATTTTCACTAGGAATGGGAAACCTAGTGTTCTTTTACAGTTCACAAATATCTATGAACAATTTATAGTTATATGACAGTGAAACATTAGCCACTTTTGAATTTTTACGTCTCAGATGATGATGTATATATATATATATATATATATATATATATATATATATATATATATATATATATATATATATAAGATCACCACAACAACGAATGCTTAACGCATACTCTTGTTGTTCTTATTAGAAATCGTGCAATGCCTGCTTTGTTTATTTATTTTTAATGTACATTAATGGTACGACAGGATTTATTTATCTGTTCTTTTTCGCTCAGCACGGTTGGAATTTCTACAAAACATCACAGGTTCCTACCTTATGTGTCGTTATTTCTTAGTTGAATTAAGTGCATCAGGTAAAACCTTTGATAATCAAACAGAAGTAAATTTAACGCATTTTTCATGATTTCAAACATAAGAATTTCTCTTAGGTACGAAATAGGGAATGCGGAGGTAAATTTTGCTCAATGCGTAATAATGATTAATAACATTCGAATTCAAAAAGACTTTTATATAAAGCTGCAATCAATACTAAATTGATTTCTTCTAACCAACAAACATATTTGAAAGAAAGCCTTCTACAATTATTGCTTACATTTGGCCCGTTTTTCTGGGGGCAGAAATCTTCCTCTATTTATTCCCATGCTCATAAACCTTTCTCTTTTACATTGTTTTAATTCATTGAGTGCAGACTAACTTCAGCAAAAATTATTGCACATCCGGCAAGAACACCGGTCGATTGCGCTGCAAAGAATTGTCCAGCGTATGCCGAGAATAGGAGACGTGAGTGCGGCCAAAGCGTAAACAGCCCGCAGTTCGTGTACAACGCCAAATTCGGGCTTGGCACCGTAGTATGGGCGCGAATTGCAGGTGATTAAGCATCGTCGTCGAATATTTCTTCTAGTGCAGCTATGCGAAGTATTTTTTCTTTCACATAGAATATATGAACCGTAGAGTGCCTCACCATTTAGGATATTCTTAAGTTTTAAATATTGTCTCAGAAGTTGTTGGCGCTTTAAAACTATTCTTGCATATTAAATGTATCTTCTGATTAGCCATAGTCTATTACCTGTGATTATAAAGTGAGAATAACATCAGGCGAATTTATAAATGAGCTTCTTAACGTAGAAATTATCAGTCATTAATTTATGTCTATTATTTGTTTTTAAAAAAAGTGTTGTACTTATTGGTTATGGCGTATTTAGGGACAAGTACATTTTATCGGATAGAAAGAATATAACTAAGTTAGCTCGAAATAAACGTTTGAACTTAATTGCGTACATCTTTAATGCTTACAATTTTCTCATCTGCCGCGGTCTATACTACATCATAGATCTATTTTAAACTGAGTCAAATATTTTGGGAAGAAAGAAGAAGTGCCAAAAATGTCTGATATATGACGGGAAAACATTAAACGCACGGTTTAAACAACAGTCGTATAGCCAATTTTAAGTGTATTCCACTTTATTTTAGGAGATTAACAGCCAAATATTGACACTCATAACTGTTGGGCATAGTGCTGGTTCCCATTGATAGACAGTCAGTAAGGACAAAGCCTATGCGCCAATGAGATAATTCGTTCACCCTAAATTGACTTTTCCATATCCTATTCTATCTTTGTGAATTAACTTTTATCAAGGCTTGAATAACCCTCTTGTGTTTGGTACTGATTATAAGGTGGAAGGTTCATTTGGTACTAAAATATAAAATTTAATTTAATTTATGGTGGTTTTCTAATGATAACTTTAGGCTATCCAGAATGGCCGGCAATGATATGCTGTGATTCAACTGGAAGATATGTCTGGCAAGATGAACTCTCAAGCAAGAGACAGGCTACGGATTCGTCAATTGAAACTATGGCTCATAATCAACGTTTGCATGATCCAAATTCAACATCAATTATAGATAATTATGCGCCATATGTTGAAAGATTTGCAGTATCCACTGCCTATCATGTCGTCTTTTTAGATCCACAACGGCCAACTGTCAGTCGTGTTTCGACTGATTGCATTCGAAGGTTTCAAATTGAGGAGGAATGTGGTGGAATCAGAGTCGACTACAGTACACGGCAAAAATTATCACAATCGGAGGCAGATAATAGGTTGTTTGGCCGCATAAAAGATTTCCAACAATGCAAAATTGAACGGCAACTTGCCGATTCCGATACAAATAGTATACCTTTTAACTGCTCCGAGAAGGCATCTGGCGGGGCTCAAGCTACTGCAGGTAATCTGGTGGTCAGCTGCCAAAAGATTGGCACGATGCACCAATCCGTCGATGGTCTAGTCGAAGAAGGACGATTTAGTCTACCGTTAAAAAACATTTCATCAACTCGTCGAAAGAGAAAGCGAAGCAGTAATCGTCAAAAAAAGCGATTTGTCAGTAGAATTTACTCGGTTTAATTTTTCATTTGTTAATAGGCTCTTTTATGTAAATTTCTTTGAAATATATTATTTTTTGGCCACAATATATCTTAAATCTTTAACTATAAGCGACCAATCCGTCAGTGTATAAGTGAATATCGATAAATGCTGAATCATAGTCCTCTTTACCAGTTTGATTATCATGAACGTTTAACAAACATCCTATTAGACTTGATTTATTACATGCTTTTTTGCATCGATAATGCAATTATTTGCCATTATTATTTCTATTCATGCTCAAGTGTGCACAATACCATATCCTGAATACACAAAGAGCTATAACGTGAGAAGCATTGCATATTTAATTTGCAGTAGAATGAAGAAGAAAGATTTGATTCGATTAATCTTCAACCCGATTATCTGCTGCTCCACAGTTTGGTCATCAGAAGTTAAACGTTTCTGTCAAGATCACAAAAAATTTATATTTAAGCGGACAAATGACAAAAATTACCTTTAATCAAGAATTGATTGCCTAGTCTTGATAATAATTATTTAAATCAAGTTTACGAGCTTGATATAAACACCAATCCAATTGTATTTAACATGTCACAAAACAGCAAAACTACCGTCAGTTCCACATAGTGACCCATCTCAACATCTATGATGATGATCAGAGAAAGTCGGTAAACTGGCTTGCGCGAATCAAACCACAATGCATGAATAATGGAAGAAAAAGTGGATGCGCGGCTCTCGCCACTAGTAATCTCACACATAATATTTATGAACGCATAGAAATTGTACAGCCGACATTGCCAGTTCAGCACTGTATATGTGAGATTACTAGGTGTGAGAGCGCACATCTAATTTAGCTCTATGTATTTATGCATTGCGGTTTGATCCGTGCTAGTCAGATTTCCGTTGTGCTCTGATAATGATCATGAGAGGTCAAAGCGTGTCTGTACGTGGAACTTGTGGTAGTTTCGCAATGCTGTGGGACCGGTTAAATACAACGAGTTAAAATTACCGTCTCATTTTAAAATTGAACTGTATCAAAGAGACGAGCGACCTCCATTTTTATAATAAAGTTCAGATTGGAAGTTTTTTCAAAATGAATGGGTGCGATTCTATGTATTGTACAAGTTCCTGAACCTTGTTATTACCAACAAGTGCTTATTTTCAGTTTCTCTTTCCAACGAACAATTGTCGATCTCCATTTTCGTTCACCTTCCTCATTATAGTAAACAAAGATACTTCCCTTGCTAAGTCGTCTTTGTTTGGTATAATGAGCTCTGCACCAATGAGCTTACCGTAAAATGTGTACTGAAAAGTTTGCGTTTAAAAGATGAACTGTGAGTAATCTCGTCCAAGTCAAAACATTGATCAAGTAATAAAGGAGTTTGTCAGTCTTACACTTGAGATAATTTAATAACCCACGATTTAAAACAAAATACTAAACGCCATTTCAAATAAACCAAAGCAATCATGGCTAGCCTAGTATTCAACTTGACCATGGGTGTCAGAAAGAAATTTCAACTTACACAATTTAGAGAATAGGTAGGACTACTTAGGGAATATATTTTTCTTACGAAGAATTTACCTTTGCGTAGTGCTGTCGTTGTTCAATCTGATACCACAATTAATGGTTGCGGGACAATTGATAGCACTCATAGGTCGGTAAAATCTTGATTCATTTCCATTTTCAGTGTATGGACGGCTTCAGAGTCACGGGAGAATTGAGAACCCATCAATCAATTAAAAAATAAGCTTTACGTCTTGAAATGGAAATGAATCAAGATTTTACCGACCTACAGGTGCTACTTAATGAATAGTTTGCAACCGAAAAATTACTCAACACGTGTATAGAATTTGGCTCACTTCTCACCTGCCTATTCTTGAATCCTTTTCTATTAAAAAGGCATGATGTCAGTGTTTGTCGTCGGAAAGACTGTAAACGACAACTAAAACCACCGTGGAGGTTTTCTAAATAACATAAAAAGTAGCTGTACATTTTAATCAACTGAAAATTAATGCAATTTAAAAAAATATGTTTTTAAAGATATATGTCTCTAAATGGATTCTGCACGATTTATCGTTTACCATTTTAATTAGAAGCGTTATTGGGTTCTATTTTTAAGTATTACGCCACTCTCAACCACACAACCGAAAATATGTTGATTAAATTGTTAATTAAATACATTAATTATTCAAATTAACTAATAAATAATAAAGAACAACTTTGAAGTTATTTTCCAAAAATGCGTTTTAAATCACTCCTATTTATTGATCTATCTATTAATCTATATTTTTTATAACATTGCTGACATCATCCTTCAATCTTCTGCTTCAATTAGGCTCTTCATTTCTATTATATTTTTTTATAAATGCAATTTCTTGAGACTCTCAATCAAAACACCTAGGGAAATATAAGATCGATACGAAAATTTTTCCAGGTATACATTATATGTCAGCTAAACGCGTTGAGGGCACACTTCATCGTCTTTTGCACAAGTCTCAGAAACAGTTTGCCAAATGTGAGAAAGACTAACTCCGTAATTATCGAAAATACATGATTATAGTTACTAAATTAAAAATGTATGTTTAATTCTTGGAGTATGTAAACATCGAAATTTAATTCGAGCAAGAGCTATTAATAGTAAAGACGTCAAGTTCATTGCCGTCAATATTTCAAGCATGGCCACTTTCCAATAATTTACAACCGGAAATGTAACAAGTGTTTCATATATCTGATTCTCCGGTTGCGTTCCGAGATGTTTTCATGCGCTGTCTTCCTGAGTTTTATAAATGCAAACGGCTTGGAACGCAACCCGAGAATCAGGTAAATAATCTATTCTCGGTCGTGCAACATGTTTCTTTTAAAGTGTCGTATATGTTCTGATAACTTAGTTTCTTCCAAGGCCATATATTTGCGTAATGCAGATTTGATAAACCAAAAGAATAAAGAATCTATCAAAAATGGCTATATTGAATTAAGTTAGATCAATACCAAAATTATCGGTCCATTTATCAGATACCTGGCATTGGCTTTTTCACAAAAGCTAAAAGTCAAAATACAAAAATCACACAGAAATATAAAACAGAAAAATCTTTCTAGAACTCTAATTTTGATATCATTTTTAGGGTATCATGTGATTTATTCGTCTTGATAATCTTATTTTTCAAGGCTGTGTTTATTGTGGTTACCAAATTTTTAAACAACATGAACGTAACAGCTCAAATACAAATAAAGAATTTGTTTATCAATCGGACAGTTTCGGAAAAGTACAGACGACGATTTCGACTTCCTATATTTACTTATTTATTCATTCTTATCCACAGTATTTTCCAACAAGTGTAAAAATATTGATATTTATGCTAAGAATAATCGGATTTTAGCCATAAGATAGTTAATCAAAACACCATTATTAATTCAGATAATTCGTATTTCTTAATGACTTGCAATTAAAACCGTTAATAGCGGGCTTCTATTTTAATTCTTACATCCAAGCACTTCATTGTAATAAAATCAGCAAAATGCATGAAGTGTTGTTAGTAATGCATTCTCAATAGCATGATTGCATCCATATCAAGGAATATCTCAGTTATAGTTTAGTGTTCGTGTTTAAAATGAACACCAAATCGCTTCAAAAGGATACAAAAGCTAGCTAAAGCATTGCTGGTCCTCATTTAGAGTTGGATCAAAATTTCGAACACCACAAATTGAGAGATTGAGCAGCATATTTCACGGTCAAAATTGATGTGTTCTTGTCCCGACCACATTCCTGTCAGCTAAAGGAGAGTTGCTTAATGAGTGCAAAGCAATGGCTCTTTGCCGTGTAAGCAAGCATTTAGATTTTACCGACACCGTACGCATATTCTGAAATACTTCATTTTAGTAATATATTTTTGTCTTTATATTTCTTATTATCATTAATATTATTATTAATTATTTAATTATAATTTTTTTACAATTTTTGTTGGTATTTTATACAAGAATTTTAAAATTAATTCCCTAAGAAATATTATTTTAAGAATACTTTATTTCATACCGTTTTACTCTGCATTTATTTCTTGAATGGTTGTTCAGTGCTAGCTTCAAATTTTGAATCTCCGCGATTCGCATTCGCGGGTTGTCGCTTTGCACTATCAGATTTGCATAGATACGATTGATCCCCCATTTCCAAGTACGCATCGAGTTTTTCTTCTTATTGGCTGGGTACAAATTCGTCCCCTTCTTCCAAAGTCTTCAACATTGTTCATACTAACCCTTAGAAATGAGGTACGATCTAATCTCCTTGACCGGCACATCGTTCATACTAACCCTTGGAAATGAGGTACGATCTAATCTTCTTGACCGGCACATCGTTCATACTAACCCTTGGAAAATGAGGTAATAATTCAATCTCCTTTGACCGGCACATCGTCTATAATAACCCTTGGAAATGAGGTAACATCTAATCTCCTTGACCGGTACATATCGTTCATACTAACCCTTGAAAATGAGGCTTGATCTAATCTTCTTTGACTGGCACACATCGTTCATACTAACCTTTGGAAATGAGGTACGATCTACCTCCTGACCACATCGTTCATACTAACCCTTGGAAATGAGGTACGATCTAATCTTCTTGACCGGCACATCGTTCATACTAACCCTTGGAAATGAGGTACGATCTAATCTCCTTGACCGGCACATCGTTCATACTAACCATTGGAAATGAGGTACGATCTAATCTTCTTGACCGGCACATCGTTCATACTAACCATTGGAAATGAGGTACGATCTAATCTTCTTGACCGGCACATCGTTCATACTAACTCTTGGAAATGAGGTACCATCTAAGCTTCGTTGACTGGCCTTCGTTCATACTAAACCTTGGAAATGAGGTACGATCTAATCTCCTTGACCGGCACATCGTTCATACTAACCCTTGGAAATGAGGTACGATCTAATCTCCTTGACCGGCACATCGTTCATAATAACCCTTGGAAATGAGGTACGATCTAATCTCCTTGACCGGCACATCGTTCATACTAACCCTTGAAAATGAGGTACGATCTAATCTTCTTGACCGGCACATCGTTCATACTAACCCTTGGAAATGAGGTACGATCTAATCTTCTTGACCGGCACATCGTTCATACTAACCCTTGGAAATTAGGTACGATCTAATCTTCTTGACCGGCACATCGTTCATACTAACCCTTGCAAATGAGGTACCATCTAAGCTTCGTTGACTGGCCTTCGTTCATACTAATCACTGAAAATGAGGTAAGATCTAATCTTCGTTGACTGGCCAGCCAACAAATATAGATCATACCTTATTTCCAGTGGTTAGTAGTAACGATGTTGAAGCATTCGGAAGAAAAGGAAGAATCCGTACCTAGCCAATAAGAAGACAAACTCGATGCTACTTGGAAATAGGGATCAATCGGAGCTTTGTGAAATTGATAGCGCAAGCGACAACCTGTGAACGCAAGTCGCGGAGATTTAACGTTACTCCATATTTATAATGATTCAAACTAAATATTGTTTATATTCTCAAAAAAATCACGCATCTGTTCATTTAGTGATAGCTGAGAAGAAAATATGGATGAAATGTTAAATGTTTAACTTAATTTTGGTTTCTATTTTCGTATGAGATAGAAAATACTTGTTTCGATCATACATTTGATAATTTGCATTCTTTTCAAATTAACACGATGCAGGATCAACTGAGACGTCTACAGGCCGCGGTTGTGGAAGCGACTAAAGCAATGCGCATGCCCGTAAAGGTAAAACACAATACCCGCACATATTTGTATTTTTCGCTATCTAAATGTAGGGAAATAAAGACCACCAATAGTTTAATCACCCTAATTAGTTAAAGTGGTGTCATAGCTAATTCACTTGTTAAATCCAAAGCAGCGAATTTTCATTTTACGTACGGGCATAAAGTTCACTATCATTATAAAATTAATATTTTTGTTAATTTACATATTCGTCGCGAATATTACCATATTTCTGTCCGGTAGGCACACTTCGGTAGCCATTTATTTTGCTGGCACACATTAAAAAGTCCATTTTAACGATTTTCGATCATTTTTTGTAGCATATGATGACATTTTGAAAAGAAATTGCAACACGAAATTGTCAATCTTCAATCTTCAATTGCGTAATACGTGTTGCGCATCTAGCAACAAATTATTTCAAATATGACCTAAATGATAAACCAAAGGCAGCATGAACGGAAAGTAGAATCTCTTGCACATTCGTTTTTGCTTACTAGCGACTCATCATTAGGAACCTGTATTACGCCCTTTACTCTCTATATATTTTGGGTGAAGAATGTGGGAAAATAGGACGTATAATCTTCTATACGAATGTGCAAACCTGCAGTAGTGAAACCGACTTAATATGGTCTTTGACAATGTAACTTCAAAGCCAAATGACTATGTATAATATATAACAAGTCTGTAAAAGTATCAAAAATATGGTCATTGTGTCAGTACACGATAACAGCATTATGAAGTTAGCTATACTACTGTAGGTTTACATATTCGTATTACAAATTGTACTGGCTTTTTTTCCAACATTCCTCAACCAAATATATAGTGGGAAAAGGTCGTAATACCGGCTCCTACTGGTGAGTTGCCAGTGATCACGAAGCGAATGTGCACGAGATTATACTTTCCGTTCATACTGCTTTTGGTTTATCCCTCTGTTCATATTTGAACTAATTTTTTACTAGATGCGCAACACCTAATATGCAATAGTATATATGTTCGTTCTCTGCCACAAACAGTATCTAATCTTCAATCTTATTATTTTCCAGAACGTTGAGAAATTTACAAAAAATAAAATTTAATCTGGGATACGAATTACATTTCGCTTTGTGGAAAGGTACTAAAAATTCAAGTAACAGTAATTAAGTTTAAGTCTTGCTGGAGATATTTACTATTAATTGGCCATGTATCATGCATAAAATACCTTAGCGTGCTACAGAAGTTGTTTTTTAAAAATTTATACATCTTCGTACTTTAACTAATGACGAGTAGTATTTCGTTAAACCAGAAATGTTTTCAATAATAAATAAATTAATCATCTTCGGATCGGGGATGAAGTATTTCATTACATATGCGCTATTTTAAACATGCAGTTTACAATAAACTTTCTTGCAACTACAATTTCCCTGGATTTGAAGTATTGATCATTAATAGATATTATTTTTTAATGTCGAAAGTGCAAAATAATATCTCATAAAGAATGTGATAGGTCTATATTCAAACCCAACCAAAATCTGTACAATAAAGTACTAAGACTAATGTTTATAAGTTATGAAACATTTGCATTATTGTGTGCCACGTTCCGACTGCAAATGCCAGCCAACTGTTAACATTGATATGCTACAGCGTACGCTGTGTTCTTGCTTCTATTCAAGGACGATAAATAACTTATATTTGGAAAAGATCGAGAGATATAATAAAACGAATATTAGTTGCGCGGGCGGGGATAACATTTATTATAATTAAGGTTGCGAAATTTATATAAACACCAGACCCATTAAGTACATACATTTGTCGGGATAAAGTAAGAATTGTATAATGTAGAAAAGGCAATTAATCTTGTAGACCGGTTTCGTCCTTATTGGGAACTCATTACGTATTCGCCAGAATTCGCCGCCGACAGAGCTCGAACTTGAGCATGTCCCCTTCGGAATCTGGTTCTCTTACTACTGAGCCACCTCGCCTGTCCGTGGCAAATTCTGGTCAGTATATGATGAGTTCCCAATAATTACGAAACCGGTTTATTGGATAAATTTTCTTTTTATACAATATACAATGCTTAGTTTATCCTGATTTATGTAAGTACTTAATGGGTTTGGTGTTTATATCAAGTTTACAACCTTGATTATAATATATGTTATCACCACCCGCGCAACCAATGTTCGTTTAATTATATAAATGT